>JADLZK010000560.1:0-126370 GCA_015847255.1 Hyparrhenia diplandra | reverse complement strand
GGACCTCTACTGACCCACTACTCTGCACCCAAGTCTCATAGCCCTACTTTCCCCGCTAAGTCCCCCTATTCGTTGGTCCTCTACATACCGCTGGGCGCGCCGAGGAACGGGCGTACCCTGCGTGCCGCAATAAAGAATTTATAAGCCGCGGTGCCCCTCCTCGATGGCGCCAGAAGCGCAAGATGGACACGGACGCAGCGGTTTATCCCGGTTCAGGCCAATCTGGGCCCTACGCCCAGCGGGGGGTGTGTCCTCGCCCGTGTTACCTCGCTACCAAAGGTGAGCCCGCAGTGGGGTTACAGCGGCCGCGGGAGAGACGCTGGCCCCAAGCCCCACGACGTAAGGGTTATGGGCGGTGGTGGTGTGCAGTTTCTCCGTGAATCGGAGTTGAGCCGGCTCAATCCCTCCTTCTAATGAGGCATTATTCCCCTTTATAGGAGAAGGAGAGAGATAATGTTTACACCGGTGGACACCCCAGTGGCTAATTCGAGGCTGCACCGTTGCAGATGTGCGCCGCCGGGGTCGGCCGGGTTTGATGTCGCCGGACGAAGACACGCGTCCCGGGATCCGATGGTGGTGGACGTGCCGCCTCTTCGGGCGCTGCCTCCCGGTGGGTCCCTGCGGAGGCATCCTCACAACTGCATGGCGAAATGTCCTGCAGAGGTCGCCGGGCTATGCGTGTCGTGCCCGCAGGGTCTGGCCCATCGTGGGCGTTTTGACGGTGTTTCTGGGAAAATGCATGCTTGTCCTGGTTTTCGTGCGGCCGGGTGGCGAATATGTCATCGGGTTCGCGGCCCCATCGCCGGATTGGGGAGACGATTCGGGCAGCTCGATTTGATCGGGCGTAATCGATGGCAATCGGGCGCCGCTCGCCGTGCGGCTGCATTGAATGCGGCGTTTCCTTTCTCCGACGGAATCCCCCACGCGGAGGGTCGGGCGACTCTAGACGGGCTAGTTAGGGCGCCTCACCCGAGGATGGAGAGCTGGTCTCCCTCGCAGGCGGAGTTCTTGCGCTCGAGGGTGGTGAGCTAGGCCACCCTCGACGAAAGCGAGATTTCTCCCGGGCCGGTGATCCCAGGCCGCTTCTGACGTAAAACGGAGATGCGCGTGGTCGAGTCCGGTGCCATGGTTTGGCCGCCGCCGACGCGGAACGCCATGGTTCGTTGTTTTGCGCAGGTCCTTGACCTTGTCCTTCGTGAGCGCATAAGCTCTTTGCGCCGTGGTGATTCCATTTGGGCCGCTTTGTGGGCCGCCTCGGAGGCCATCCGTAGGCCGATTCCGCTGCGCGGTGAGTGTCGTGGCTCCATGGCTCGTCCATCGCCCGCTCGGGCCGCCCTTCCGTCGCGGGATGATAGCGGCTAGGTTTTTACCGGGCCTTGGCAGGCCGAGCAGATTCTCACAGCTTTGAGAATGTCTCGGGGCCCAATATTTAGGTCCCTCGATAAGTAGTTCCCCGAGCCCCCGAGCGCAGTGAGGACTCGCCGTGGGTTCCGCCGCTCCCGCCGCTTTGTTGTTTCAGCCAGTGGTTTGTCTACATACGGGTGCGGCTACATGCGACCCAAGGTGTAGCTCTTCAGGCCTCAATGGAATGGCGGATTCCTTCGAGGTCTTTTATATCTCGCACGCTGGCAAGACTGAAACAGCTCTTAAATTGCGCTTATTTCCAGCGCGGAGTCCTGCTCATTTTGGGGCAGGCAGCCCGAGGGCTTTATGCGCACAAGGCCCACCTCCCTCCTCGACTTTGATCATACGCCCCTCTCACGCCCTCCTGAAAGGGGGAGGAGGAGGGGAGACACGCCACAATGCCCCGTAAGCCGAATATGTCGCGGTTCCGGGTGAGCGTTATAGCGGGTCTGTTTAAGGGTGCCCGCGCCCCTTGCCGGAGCAAGGGTCGCAGGTGATCTAGGATTCACCCCATGAGAACCGCCGCGGACCATGAGAGAAGCGCATCCCGGTTTTGGGCAGACTCAACCCCGAGGGCTGCAGGGCCTCCCACGGATGGGATGACATCTCTATAAGCAAAGACTCACGGGCCTTAAACACGCTCAGAAATCCAGAGCCCCTGTGGGCCCGTATAGCCGGGGTTGTGCATTTCCCTCGCCCGCCTCGCTCGGGTTATCCCGGAGGCGATCAGAAAACCCTCGTGGGCCGACTCGCAAACCTCTCGAACGTAGGGTGTGTCAGCCCGAGGCTTTCGCTTTGGTTTTCACGGGCGGGGAACCATCAATGGATCGGGACTTTTTGCCCTCGTGGGTCGGGCGCCGCTGGATATGGGTGGCCGGACGTGTTTTTACCCTCGATCGAAGACGCAGGGCGTCTAGTCGCTCGCCCTAAGGTGGCGCTGCATCGGCAGCCTCGATGGGGACGCTGCCTTACGCTCTTCTTGTCGAGGGCGGTGATCGAGGGCTCCGTCAAGGTGCATTACACGCGCTGACGGTTCCACCATGGCTTGGCGCGTTGGATGTCGCGGTTTCCGTTCCATGCGTGGAGCCGTCCATTCCAGGAGAGTCGGTTTGGTTGCCCAGGCCGGTTTTGCCTTCCCTTCCCTATAAAATATGGGGAATTGCAGCGGCGCGGATAGTTGCTCTTTGCTCTTTGCCATACGCCTTCTTGCCTTTTTGCTGCGGCAATCGGAGATAGAGAATAGTGTGGGAGAGATTAAGGGAAGATTCACTTGCCTTGCGCTCGTGTGTCGGGGGTTGCTAGCGGTTGCCACGCGCAGCCTCCCTTTCATCCATGGCGCAGCCACGGTAGCGGTGGCGGCGAGGAGGTGCCGGCGTCGAGCGTGGGGGGCGATGGCGGCGGAGGAGAAGCTCCAGCGTCTCGTCGATGAAGGGCTTCTTCGTCCCCGCACTGATGAAGTGCGGCGGAGGATTGCTCCGGATTGGGCCGAGAGGAGCCTAACCCTCCCTCGATGGCTACGTGGGAGAGCTTGATGGATCTTCACCGCGCTGTGGCCGGTATGCCGGCAGGTACAGTTCATTTCAAGGATCCTCCACTACTATGAAATCGAAGCTTCATCATCTGCCCGCTCAACTCGATCTCCCAGGCCGCCATCTTCGCCACCCTTTGTGAGGGATTCCCCGGGGATCGAGCCGCATTGGGACCTCTCGTTGTGGTTCTTCAAGGCGGACCTTACCACCGCCTGGCTGCGCAGGGCCAACCACGGAGGGCGCCGCGCTGGAGGCTCGTGGCGCTTCCAAGTCCGCTCGAGCGTCATCGGGCCGAACCGAGCTGATGGGTACATCGTCTCCAAGCTCACCTCCTCCAACAAGGGGTGGCAAGATCGGGTGGTTCTACCTCCGCGAACGACGAGAACGCGCTTCCCGCGGTACACCGGGCGTGTCCTCAAGCATCGCTCGCGTAAGTGGAACCGGGTCCCCTGAGGATCATCATCGGGTTGGAGGGCCTAAGACAAAGGCCCCGCGGTTCAGGGAAGGGCGTGAATGTTGCTGCCGCGGGTCGCCGCTTTCCGCCGGCGTTGGAATTATTTGCCGTTGATGGCTCGCCAGCTTTGCTCATGTGCGGATGACCCCCGAGGCCGCGGCCTTGGTGCGTGCGGATGTCGTGCCTCGCTTTCCATCGATGGACCGCTAAGAGGGCGAGGATGTCGTTGGGGTCCAACACCCCGACACGTATTCCCCGAGATCCCCATGCGCCCGACCGAGGGCATATCTCTCTCGGGTAAGTGCTTCTTGACTTCGGTGTCCTTGCATTGCTTCTTGCATTTGTCGCCATGGCGCTCACTCTTTTCTTCCGCAGGGCCGTCTCAACTATCAAGGGACTCCCCGCCCGTGCCGCATTGGATGCCGATCGGCCAGGCGGCGAACCGTGCTCGGAACGAGTCATAGCGGCTGCTTGGCGTCGAAGAAGGAGGAGAAGAAGAAGAGAAAACGTGGTCGCGAGAAAACGCCGGGCCGAGCAAAAAGAGGCTGGGCGAAGTCACCCGGCCACACCCGACCACCAAGGGACGAGGATCCGGGAGGGACCAGTTCTGCGTGAACTCGTCGGATGACGATATGGCGGGCCTGGAGACCGAGCCATGAGGCTCCCGACCAGCCTGGCTTCGTTATTTGCAGCCCGAGCTCGAGCCCAGGCGTCGGGGACTCGCGACACCCGTGCGCCCGAGGGCTCTTCCGGCCGAGTCCTCGACCATTGGCGTTGGCCATGGTGGCACCTCGGCGCCACAGGGTGAGGCTCAAGGGAGGAGTCGACGCCTCCCCGTCACGGGTACCCCTGGCGGCGCTGGCACGGTTCGGGGACGAGCCGGCCACCCCCGTCCCGATCCAAATTTCGTAAGTACGAACGTCGGGGGGATACGGCGCGCGTCCGAGTGCGACGCCGAGGTCGCAGCCATCCCGAGCCTCGCCGGGGCGAGGGCGCATCCTCGGCTTCGGAGTTTCCTTTCCGCCTTGCAATCTTGATTTTTCTGGCGTATGGTTGCCTTGTTTTGACGCGGCGCTTGACTTTAGGAAACGGGGTCAGCTTGCTGCTTCTGCGACCCCAAGAAGGCCCCCAAAGGCTAGTGTGCACAATCCTTAGCGCCAGGGAGCCGGGGTCGCCCGTCAAGATGCCCGCGGCCCCGCCGAGTCCTCCCGTGGTGCTGCCCGAGCCCCGCTTCGGGCCCAATCCCAAACCCGACCGCCGAGGCCGCGCCTCGAGGCGGCATACCCCATGGTGGCGATGGTGGGTTGGCCGCCCACCGATGGTGATCGACACGAGAGCTTCCTGGCCAAGGCACAGACACCGCCTGCCGGAGCAAGTGGCGCCGCCCCGAAGGAGGTCGCCCGCCTCGCCGAGGAGGCGGTCCCCTTTGTTCGGGAAAGTTCGCAAGAGGATGCCGACGCTGGCGGAGACGCCGCAGTCTCCGCTGCCCCCGGGCGCCGCCACTTAGGCCATCGCAGCCGCATAACCCCGACTTCCGCCGCTTCCACGTGTCCGGCCTTCGAGGCGGCCCAATACGGCGTCGTCCGCCTTCGCCATGACGAGGACGGTGCCTGTGGTCACCCGTGGGCCCCTGACTTACCGTCCGGTTCCCGTGAGTCACGGAGCCGCCTAAGTGGGGAGATGGGATCCTCCGGAAATGACCCGGGCTGGGGCCCGCCGACCGGGCGAAATGCCCGGGTCTCGCCGCTGTGGTTGTCGATGATCGGGCCCCGAGGTCCCCGGAGTGGAGGACCCATGAGCAGATCCGCCGGGCGGCCGAGGGTTTAGCGAGGATTGGGGGCACCATAACCGCCATCTCGCCGGAAGTCGACAGTAAAGATCTTGATGGCCATCCCGTCGAAGATGTCCTTTGTGCTTGCGTCCTTGATGAGTAGTATTGTCGTTGCAGACTCCCTCCGTCACTTCGAAGAAGTCCGAACTCCTTCGCCGGAACGCCCCGGAACCGGAATGCCCCCGGGTCAAACTCAGTGCTTGATCGAGGGGCCCGAGCGAGACCTCCTGGCTGCGCCCTCGCCGAGGAAAGGGAGTCCCAGCGGCGGACCCTGGAGGCCGAGCCGATCAAGGCCAGGTCCGAGTCCAAGAAGATGGCAGCATGGCTCGGGATGAGCCACGATTTTGAGGAGGCTTGACCCCAACCCCTTCAGGTTCTGAAGGAGGCTCCATGACGAGCGGGACCGGTCCCGGAGGGAGGCGATTTACAGGCGGAGATGTGCGACGCCTTGAACACTCGTGACGGGCGAGTTGGTGTCCGGTGGCGAGGCCCTCGTGAAGGAGAAAGAGCCGCTTCTGCAGCTCGACCGAGGGAGCACAACGCCTATGCCGGGTCGTGGGCGCTGAAGCCGGGTGCGTCCTTATCCTCGGGTGTTTTTCCCGTTCTGATTACTTCGCTTTGCCGACGCCATCTTTGCCGGGCGCTAAGCCAGAGGCGAGAAGGTCCCTGACCGAGGCCGCAGATTAACGCCGCCACGCTTGCCCAAAGGGTGAGCAAGAGCGTGTCATACCGAGCCGGAGGGGATGCCCCGTCTGGACTTCGCCCGCCGCTTTGGGGGCGGACAACCTAGAGGGTTGGTCCCACAGCTCGCAGTCGCCCGAGCGCCGTGGGCGCTATCTTCGGTCCCGAGCCCGGAAAGCACCGAAATCGGCATTCGCACATGCCCCGCGGTGGTCTGCTCCCACTTCCCGATGGAGTCAAGACGCTGACGGTGTCGCGAAGGGCTTCTTCCTCGCCTGATGACGAGGGAGGAGGTTGGATCCCACCGAGGGATGCCGCCGATGCCGCCAAGACCCAAAGTCTATATAACTTTGTGGATGGCGCCGCGACTCGTTCTCCTTCGCGTTTTGAGGACGAGGTGTGTCCCCGTACTCCTCCATAGAGTCCACCTACGAGGCGGACACGAGATGGTGGACGCCATGTCCGAGGATGCGCCGAGGGGTCCGACGCCACCCTCGGGAGAAGCACCGCCGGGGCGTTGCTCGCGTGCCGAAGCCTCCTCGTCGGCGGCCGTGAGGCACAAGTAGATGAGGCCTCCCTTGCCCCTGATCCTTCCTTGCATGAAAAGATTGGAGCTTGTGAGATGGATGTGTATAAACAATGGCGCCGCCCGAGGTCTATGGCCTTGGCGGGGTGCACTTATGTTTTTGAGGTTGCGTTCCCCTCGAATCTCGTTTATTGTGTGGCCGGTCGCTTGCTTTCTCCGCCGCGAGATAGTAACCGTGACGCCAGCAGGGCAATCCATACGGGGTGCCACTAGGGGCGATCCGTTTGCCTCGGTTATCTTGCTTTGGATTTGTGCGTGCGCGACCTTCGCAACTTAAACGATTAATTCGAGTATGCGCGAGAAAACTTTTTTTCCCGAAGAAAAAGTTTTGAAAAAAGAGGTCCCCCGAGGGGTCCCCCATGTAGCCCCCCCGAGGGAGTTTTAGTCTTGTCTTTGGACGAGGCTAAGACTCCCTTGAGGTTTGCACAAGAAGCACTTTTTTTTCGTAAAAGATGTAGATCTTTTATTGAGTGAAAAAAAAAAACGATGTTTGACTTCTAGTGCGGAATTTAAGGGTAGAAGCGACGTAGTCGTTTCTATGTTCCAGCGTTGGAGTAGACTTCGCCCTTCTCGCTCTTCAACTTGTAGGTTCCGGGCCTTAATATTTCGGCGATGAAATAAGGCCCTTCCCTGGGTGGCGTGAGTTTGTGACACCCTTTGTTGTCTGTCTTCTTCGGCTGAGCACGGGGTCGCTTGACTTGGAACTCCCGAGGCTTCAGCCGCTTGGCGTGATACTTGGCGCAGAGCTTGTTGGTATCTCGCCGAGTGCGAGAGCGCAACGTCTCGGGCTTCATCAACTTGGTCAATGGAGTCTTGCCTCGCCTGGGCCGTTGCCTTGCTCGCGGTAGGCTCGCAGCCTCGGGACCCATATTTGATGTCCGTGGGCAAGATTGCCTCAGCCCATAGACTAGAAAAGAAATGGGCGAACCCCCGTGGCTCGGCTTTTCGTTGTTCGAAGCTCCATAGAACCGACGGCAGCTCTTGGTACCATCTTTTCCCCGTATTGGTTTAGCCGATTGAAGATCCCGGCTTGAGCCCTTGCGAGGATCATGCCGCTGGCACGCCCCACTTGACCGTTGGTCTTCGGGTGAGCTACGGCCGAGGTATCCACTCGGATGCCATTGGCGTCGCGAAAAGTCGAGGAACTTCTTCCCACGGGTTGGTTCCGTTAAACCGTGATGATGGAGTTCGGACTCCAAAGCGGAAAATGATATTCGTAAAGAATTTCACCGTTTCCCCCTGTGTGAGGGTTCACCACGGCTGGGCTTCGATCCATTTGGAGAACTTGTCAATGGCGACTAGGGCGTGAGTGTGTCCTCCGGCCCTTTTAGGGGCCCAATCATGTCGAGTCCCCACACCGCAAATGGCCACGTAAGAGGTATGGTTTGCGGTTTGAGCCGGGAGGTGCGTCCCCGCGCGTAGAATTGGCATTCCTTGCAGGTACGCTACGACTTGGTTCGCGTCTCGCACCGCCAAGGGCCAGTAGAAGCCTTGCCTGAAGACTTTACCGACTAGAGTCCTGGGGCGGCGTGATGACCGCATTCCCGCGGGTGTTAACGAGCAATTCTTGGCCTTCGGTATGCATCGCATGTATACTCCCGAGGCTCCTCTCTTGTAGAGTTCCCCCTTTCTCTCAATCAGTGTGAAAGACTTCGCCCTTCGGGCTAACTGGCAAGCCTTTGCCTTGTCCTCTGGTAGCTCTCCCCGGGTGAGGTACTCCATCGCGTTTTCCTCCGGTCAGGGATTGGATCGACCGCCATAGCTTCGGTGTGGCTTGTTGTGCCGCCCCTCGTGAGCCCCCGAGGGTACTTCCGGAGGGGGGTTCTTGACCGAGGGTTTATTGAGGTCTCGTGAGGACGTTCGGGAACGGTACTCGGGTTGCTGCGACCTTGGCCAGTTCATCCGCGGCCCGTTGTAGCGTCTCGGCGTATGCTTGTGCTCAAGCCCATGGAACTTTTCCTCCAATTTGGCGCACTTCGACAATGCGCCTCCATCTTCGGAGTAAAGTGGCACGCTGAGGCCTTCATGACTTGGTCGATGACCAACTGCGAATCCCCTGGTTTCCAACCGTCGGATTCCGAGGTCCGCCGCGATCCGGAGACCGTTGACCGGCGCCTCGTGATACAAGCGATGTTGTTGGAGGCGGGAAAATGCAGCGGATGGCATACCTCGTGTGAACCCCGAGGGGTGAGATGAAGAACAAACCAGCCCCGCGCTGCCTTCATCATGGATCCATCGAAATACATGGTCCAAAGACTCGGCCTGGATGGGTGCGGGGGTAGTCGTGTATCGGTCCATTCGCCACAAAGTCGGCTAGGACACAGGATTTGATAAGCCTTGCGGGCAAGAATGATATAGTTTCGCCCCATGAGCTCCACCGCCCACCTTGCCACTCTTCCCGTGGCCTCGGTTTTGGAGGATCTCCCGAGGAACGAGGGATACCACGGCAACTGGGTGCGCGAGGAAGTAGTGGCGAAGTTTCCTTCGTGTCGATTACGATGTCTGGCCAGCGCCCATCTGCGAATACCCGGTCTTGGTGTGGAAAGCACTTCATTGATGCAAGCCACAGCGGTGTACCGCGCAACGTGTGCCCCTCTTCCGACGCTCCACTACGACCACCGCGCTGACTACCTGGGTGGCCGCTGACGTAGGAGCAAGGTCTCTCCCGGGTTTGGTGGCACCAGGATTGCGGACTAGTCGAGCCTCTTGAGGTCGCGAGGGCCCTTCGCCTCGAGGGTCCGAGCAAAGCGCCTTCTTGCGAAGGAGTCAGAGGAGGGGCAGCCCTTCTCCCCGGTGGCGTGAGAGATGAACCTGCTTAGTGAAGCCAGCAGCCCATGACCTTCTCAGACCCTCGAGATCTTGGATCCGGACCCATCTTGCGATCGTTGGCCAACCTTGGTTGGGTTTGCTTCGATGCCTTTCGTTGAGAGACGATAAAATCCAGCAAAGATCCCTCGGGGGACCCGAATACACATTTTTCGAGGTGAGCTTGACTCCCCTTCCCCGTTTAGGCACTCGAAGGTTTCCCCGAGGTCACCCACGAGGTCCGACGTTTTCTTGATTTGACCACTATGTCGTCGGCGTAGGCCTCCACGATCCTTCCAATGAGTTCCCCGAAGATGATTTGCATGCACCGCCGGTATGTTGCCCCAGCTCCTCCTCAGCCGAAGGGCATGGTGAGGTAGCAATACATCCCGAAGGGTGTTATGAACGAGGTCGCGAGCTGGTCGGACTCTTTCATTTTGATCCTCGGTGATAACCGGGAATACGCGTCAAGAAAGGACAACGTTTCACATCCCGCTGATTAGAGTCGACAATTTGGTCGATTCGAGGCAAAGGAAAGGGAACTTTTGGACATGCTTTGTTGAGACTAGTGTAGTCCACACACATCCGCCATTTCCCATTCTTTTCTCTACTAATACAGATTAGCTAACCACTTTCGGGTGGAATACTTCTTTTATGAATCCGGCCTCCAAAGCTTGTGGATCTCCTCGCCGATGATCTTCCGCTTGGCGTCATCAAAGCGGCGCAAGCGCTGCATGACAGGCTTTGAGCCCTACGGGATGTCTGGGGAGTGCTCGGCGACATCCCTCGGTATGCCGGCATGTCCGAGGGTCCCCACGCAAACGTCTTGGCATTGGGAAGTCGACGAGCACGGCCTATTTCGGATCCAGTCCGAGTGATGGTCGCGGCTTCTCCTTCGGGTTCTTGGGATCAAGTGAGATCTTCTTGGTGCCCGAGGAGGGCCTCGAGTTCCCAGCTCGGCGCTTGGCCTCATGTTCGATCGTGATTTCGTCAAAGCTTTTCTTCGCATCGGCGATGAGTGCCTCGGCAATGGCGAGTGCCTCGGCATACTCCACGCTCTCCACGTCGCACTCGTATGCATGATGGTGCGAGAGGCTGAGTCGCGATGACACCCTTCGCGTCCCTAAGCATCTTGAGCTTGAGGGTATCGTGTAGTTCCGGGACAAACATGAACTTGGCGTAGCAGGGCCGCCCGAGGAGTGCGTGGTAAGTACCGCTGACCCCAAGGATCTCGAATGTGAGAGTCTCTTGCCTGAAGTTCGAGGGGTCACCGAAGCAAACCGGTAAGTCGATACGCCCGAGGGGCTTTAGCCGCTTGCGGGGGACGACGCCTATTGAATGCCGGCCCTCCAGGCGGATCTTGACTTGTCTACCCCGAGGAGGTCGAGGGTTTCTTCGTAGATGAGGTTGAGGCGCCTGCTCCGTCCATAAGGACTTTGGTGAGCCGAGTGTTGGCGATGATGGGATCCACCACGGTGGATAAGCCCCTGTTGTGGATGTCTTTGGGGTGATCCGACCGGTCGAAGGTGATGGCCTGGTCCGACCACTTGCGCAGCTTCGGGGTTGCCGGGCCCGTGGCATAGACCTCCCGACGCTCCTTCTTGCGCTGCCGCACGGACATGTTCTTGGTGCTGCCGCCTAAGATCATGAAGCAGTTATTCACCTTCGGAACTCCTCGTTGCCCTTGGCGCCACCCTCGAGCCTCTTCCTCTTCACCCTGGGATGGCCTTGAGCTTGGCGAAATGTTGGCGCACCCTCTTGCACTCCCCCAGGGTATGCTTGACCAGGGTAGCTATGGTTCCGGCATGGCTTCTTGAGCATGTCATCGAAGGTTTCTTGTGGCGGGGTCGGGGGCCCTTGCGATCGACCGCAGCCACCATGTCTTCACCGTCCGCTTGGCGGCGTGGCCCTGCCCTTGCGGCTCTTATCTTTCTTCTTTTTTTCTTGCTCTCCCGAGGTTGCGATCCCTCGGGCTCCTCTTCCTTGCGCTTTCCCTTGCCGAGCTCTGATTGAACAGAGCCCCGACAAATCCCTCACCGTTGGCGAACTTGGTGGCGATGTCCATCGCTTCGTTTGCCTCGGTGGGAGTCCGCGGCCCCTTCTTCTTCACGCGAGGTCTCTAGTGGTGCCGCCAAGAAGGGCCCCGATGACGTCCGAACCCGTCACATTAGGGAGCTCGGGTCCGTCGCTGGAGAAGCGCCGGATGTAGTCGCGCAGGATTCGTCTGATTTTTGTCGGCGCCGAGATCCCACGAGTTACCCCGGCGTAGGTATGTGCCCGGAAGTCACCGCGGTTCCTGTTCTCACCAAGTCCGCCCAGCTTGATATGAGGTTGGGTGGAAGGTGTTCCAGCCAAGCTCGCGCGCGGAGAGGCACAGGCAAATTTCTGATTATCACTTTGTCATCGCGGTGCCCTCGCGAACTGGCATGCCAGCCGATAGTCGCCCGCCATACCGACGAGTCTCTCCCGTACTTCTCGAGATGGCTCCTGGGGCACAAACGCTGCCAGGAAGTGGTGCCCTCCCCGATGTCCCCCGTGAAGGCCCGAGGCCCGCGGATCGGGAGTACCCTCGGTCCCTCGACCGCCTCAGGCGCCTCGTCCCGCGCTTGTCGCCCCGAGGCGAGCCACCTTCGTGGCGAGCCGGCCGCCCTGCTCGATCTCGCCCTCGAGGTCAGGGCGCCGGCGCCAAGCGCGCGGCGGGGTCTTCTATGCGTTCCCGACTGGCGGTTGCAACGGTTGTCGTCCAGCGCTCCCTGACTGGCCTTGCCGGGCCCTCGGCCCCGATCCGGTGGGACGGAGCCCCCGCCGACTCGCCCAGATTCCTCTCGCCGCCGTGACGTCACGCGCCCGATCCCGGGAAGCGGAACTCCTCGCCTGTTGCACCGCCGCCTTGTCAAGGAGTTGACGAGGCCTTCCCGTATGCGCCCCCCCCCAGAATGGAGGGCTCCTGCATTGCATCGCAAGATGGCGGCCGCCGCCACGCTGAGGTCGGGCTCGTTTGAACGGGGGCGCTATGTCGGATTGAGTACCCGCCGGTCCGCCACGCCCGCCGCCATTGTGAGCTTGAGGTGCCCCGGGCCCGCTGCGCTGGAGCCCGCTTCGCCGGATGTTCTCCTCCTCCGCCGCCGGAGTCGGGCGACATTCCGCCCCGATTCGCTCCCCGCAGATCTCGTGGGCGGGCGTTTTTGGCCGGCAAGCCGGGCGTCACACGGATGGACCGGCAGAAGCCGCCGGCGCTGGAGCTCGCCGTGGGCGTACGTCCGCGCCATTTCGCCGGAGACGCCAAGAACTGGCCATCCCTGCGGCGGACTCGACATTGAAGCATTCCCGCGGGGTCATAGTACTGCCATCGCCGGCGCACCTGCGCCCGAACGCCCGAAAAAGAGGTTTCGATTCTCCTGACGGTAGAGCGAGTCTTTAGCTCCCGACCAGCCCCGTTGAACCCGGGAGGGTGGCATGACGGGGTCGTCCCGCGTCCTCCTGGAGGATGCGCTCCTCCGAGTGAATGTCCATGGGATAACGCTCCCCGAGGAACGACGGGTGGTCCGCTCGTGCTTCTCCGGCGAAGGCTTGACCGAGGTTTCAAGCCGGGCGAGGATTCACCGACTCCCTCCAGGATGACCGGAAGCGGAGGCGTTTTCGACGATTAGGGTTTTTTGGTACCCTACCACGAGCGGGTGGCGGGTGAGGTATTTCCCGGGGCCTAGGGTTCCCGGAGCCCTCCCGCGAGCCTCGGCGCCGGATACGCCGACGGATTCGAACTGCTGCTTGACGCGCCTTTGCGCGCCGATGGGTCCGCCTTGCCCGCCTTTGCGTGGCGGCCGTGATGATGGGCTCGCCAAGGGCGGCGATAATGCCGCCTCCCTTCTACCGGCACGTCGCGCGTAAGGATCATCTCGTGAGTTGTGGCCGAGCGCCACAAATGCCGCGTTCAAGAACAAGTGGTGTTCCGCGGGGAGCTCGTGCTCCGGCGAAAGGGGTGGAAACGAAGACGAAACGCCATGAGGGCCGATGGAGATGCAGATTGCACACACGCGCCCTACCGGGCGCGCCAACCGTCCGGCGTTTCGAGGAACGGTGGGTGCCACGGGTGCCGCAATAAAGAATTTATAAGCCGTGTGCCCTCCCCTCGATGGCGTAGCGCAAGATGGACACGGACGCAGCCGGTTTATCCCGGTTCAGGCCAACGGGCCCTACGCCCACTGGGGGTGTGGTCCCGCCGGTGTTACCTCGCGCTCAAAGGTGAGCCCGCAGTAGGGGTTACAGGCGGCCGCGGGGAGAGACGCGGGTCTCAAGCCCCACGATCGTGGGTTATGGTGGTGGTGGTGGTGTGTGCTTTCCTCCGTGTGAACTGGAGTTGAGCGGGCTCGAATCGAATCGAATCCTCTCTAATGAGGCATTACTCCCCCCTTTTATAGGAGAAGGAGAGAGATAATGTTTACACCGGTGGACACCTAGGTGGCTAATTCCCGAGGCCGCACCGGTTGCATGTGCGCCGCCGAGGGGTCGGCCGGCTTGGATGTCGCTGACGAAGACACGCGTCCCCGATCCGATGGTGGACGTGCCGTCCTCCCCGGGCGCGGCCCCGAGGGTCCCGTGGAGGCGCCCTCACAATCCGCATGGCGAGGGCCGGTCCCTGAGGTCGCCGGGCTATGCGTGTGTCGTGCCCGAGGGTCCGCCCATCGTGGCGTTTTGACGGTGCTCGGAAATGCACAGTGTCGTCGTTTCGCGTGCGTGGCGGCGTAACATGTCACTGGGTTCAGCTTTGCGTCCCATCGGATTGGGGAGACGATTCGGCAGCCGATTTGACCGGGCGTAATCGATGGCACCGGGCGCCGCCGCCAGGCGATCGCATTGAATGCGGCGTTTCCTTCCTCCGGACGGAACCTCCCACGCCCGAGGGTCGGCGACCCTAGACGGGCTGGATTGGGCCTCACCCGAGGATGGAGAGCCGGTCTCCCCTGGGCGAGGCGGAGTTTTTGCGCCGAGGGTGGTGAGCCAGGCCACCCTGGACAAAGCGGAGATTTCTCCCGGTCGGTGAGTGAGCCAGGCCAGCCCCTACGAAACGGAGATGCGTGGGTCGAGTCCGAGCCATGGTTTACGCCGCCGACGTGGAACGCCATGGTTCGTTGTTTTGCGCAGGTCCTTGACCTTGTCCTTCGTGGAGCGCAAAGCTCTTTTGCGCCGTGGTGATTCCATTTGGGCCGCTTTGGGGGCCTCAGTAGCCATCTGTAGACCGATTCCGTCGCCGTGTGAGCGCCGTGGCTCCATGGCCTGGTCCATCGTCCGTCGGGCCGCCCCTCCGTGCGGGATGATAGCGGGCTAGGTTTTACTTGGGCCTTGGCAGCCGGCAGATTCTCACAGTTTGAGAATGTCTCGGGGCCCAATATTTAGGTCCCCGACACCATTCATCCCTGAAGTGAATATAGACCCGAGAGAAAGAAAATGAGGAATCTTAAATACCGTGAAGGTGTCATCAAAACACTTAGAAAGTGTATGAAAAGCTAGCATGAAGTTAATGATATCCTCTAAGGATACCATAGAAGGTATGAGAATAATGGTGGTTTTGGCAATTGAATTATCCCCTAAATGCCAAATGCAAGGCTGGATTTGTACAATCAAAATCTCGAAGATTTATATAATACAATTTGAAAATCCACTAAAAATTAATTATAAATATTCAAACTATAGTATAAGTTTGATACACTATCTTGAAGATATTGAATATTAATTTATTTACCCCCCATACCTCTGAAAAGGATCTATTTCTCTCAAGGATAATGTTTATTTGTTTTGCACAGCTAATTGGTGGTCATTATGCATGAAGCATATTGCTCCCATATAATTCATAGAAGAATTATGAGCCAACTTTTATTTACACATGTTTATGAAAAGTGTAGTTTGAACAATGAAGTTCAAAGTTTGGCTTTATGAGGGGGAGCATATTTTATTGAATCTCGCCTTTAAGGTAAATCACTAGAATTACAAAGATTAAGTAGATCATATTTGCTAAAACACTAAAGTTTATGCATAGATTATGAAGATCAATATCTATTCATGAAGAATAGAATATCTTGAAGAATATATGACCAAGAAGGTTAAATGTTGTACTCTTTTTCCCTATGTGAGTTTTTATTTCTTGAAGGTTTCTCACACAAGGTTTTTAATGAGACAACATGTGCAATACAATTAACTAATGCGATGTACTCTTTTTCTCCAAGAACTGTTTTTCCCACCGAGTTTTTAGGATGGAGTTTTTAATGAGGCATATGCATATCGTGGTAATCCCCCAAGGGGGAGTGTTGTAAAACACACGGACTCTATCCTAGAAGGAAAGGAGAAGGATGAATCCTAATCCTAGTCCGTTTGTATGTGGGCTCTTACCGAAACTCGAGGTCTTGGCAGACTATATATATGTGGGAGCTCTATGTTGTAATCACCGATATTCGAGATGAATAAAGAATAGTCTCCCTATCTTGTATCTACTTGTTCTACTTATTTCATCTATTTGCGTGATCATGGTAGGCGGAGAGAGAGGGAAGGTCCTAACCGCTGGCAACGTGATTTATATAAAAAAAAACACTACATGGCTAATAAAATGGGCTGATTTTGTCAAAAAATTAAATGGTGGACGTAAGCAGAGGCATACAGCTCGGCACGTCGTGTTGCTGATGACTCCTGAGCAACGCAACACAGTAGTGCTTGGTGCTTTGATTTTCTCCTCTTCTTGGAGAGTGGTGGGCTGAATGTTGCATTCGTGTGGGCCTAGTTGGGCTTCTGCTTTGCCAGCGACAGTTTGTAGACCGTGATTTGTCCTCTTTGTTTCCACGAGTCACTGTTTTGGATCGTTTGATGTAGAGCCAACGGCCAAGATTTGCTGCGCCCTTGTCTCGCTTTCTCCTTCATCGTCCTTCCTCGACGCCCGACGCCTCCGCTGGTCCGCCACCACCACTGCCTGCGCACCACCTCCCGCGGCCTCCGATGCTGCTCGACCTCCCGCCACCTCCATAGCCGAAGAAACGCTGTCTCCCATCACCCCGTTGGCCGGCGTCAACAGGGTGCCCATGGAATGATTCGAAGACGGCACCACTGCCTGCGGGTTAACTACAGCCTTCGCTTCGTCCCCTACATCTGTTTCACCGTGACGAGCTCTCTCCTGTACTAGGGTTTAGGGTTTAGACTCAAACCCCTTCTCCAAGACCCAACATGGCCTCCGCATCTCGAGTAAGCCACAACCTCTCCTTTTCTCCGTGCAAAATCTAGTGTAGCAACTGTCTCTGAATCATGTTTTCTCTGGCCCATCACGCGGTCCTGTATTGGGGGAAAATTTTGCGTTGGATGGGTTCCTTTTACTCATAACACACTAAGAAATAAGATCTGTTGCATCCAGTTGAAGTGATATTAGGCGCCTTTGTTTTCTAGGTGAGGCTTGGCACTCTAGTACCCGTTACCAAGGACAATGCTGGCTCATCGAATGGATCTGTATCAAGCATTCCCATATTCCAGGGGTCAAATGTAGTCGGGAGGGACCATTTGGTTGTCGTCGACAAGAGGATCAGCCGCAAGCATCTGAGCCTCCACGCCGCCACTGATGGCTCCATTGAAGTAGTGGTGGTATGAAAAAATGCGGAGGATTGCTGTTGGTGCCGCATCATTGAACATATTTATGTATTTATTTATTGAATGCCATGGTTTTGTATTTCCACAGCTTTTGATTCAGGAAACAAGAAGTTGTATAAGTTCTATGTTAATGGATTTTCAGGAAGGTCCAAACCCTATAATGGTGCGATCGAAGGGGCAAGGAGGAAGGTTTGTGCTAAAGAGAAAGCCAAGATTGCACATGACGATCTCCTGGAACTGATTCCTGGTGACTACTTAAGTATATGTGGAGATGGGTGATGAACATAAAAGTTCTGTACCAATGCATTTGGGCGACTTAAAGAAGGGTAAGAGGCATAGTGAGGAAGATAGTGCAGCAGTCAAGAGGAATAGACAGATTATGGAAGATGAGGCTTTGGCAAGAACACTACAGGTTAGCTAATGTTTGATTTTTCTTTCCAATCCATTCATGTACTGTTTGTTTTTCTGACAACAGGCCAACACATGATATTAGTGATAATTATTTGGAGTGTTTTCCTATTGTTATTAGCAGAATTTAATTGATTTGAGTGTCTTCTTAATTGGGGCAGTACTTGGATAACACTAAAACTAGTCTTAGTGAAAGATGTAGCAGGCTTGAAAAACAAGGGACTTGCCAATGCTGACTTACTTCCACTATTCCCTTTGTTGTGTTTATAAACTAGAAGCAGTTATTCCAAAACTGTTGGAACCATATGGATCAGGAACTATGTTTTTATTTACTGGCATTGCTTTTTTTTTTCCACTCGGGTAAAGCCCATTTCCATTGATTAGAACGGAAATACAAAGAGAGTTTAGACTTTACAGACTGAACATTAAGCAAACGGACACTTCGCTGCAACCAAACTACCCATACGCGTCATCTAGATCATGGTTTAAACTTCCCAGACCACAAACTGCTCTTAACTGCCAAAAAAAGCCATTAACCAGCTGATTGAAAACGACGACTAAAAGAACGTATCTAGCCCTTCAACTGCCACCGGATAAACCCACAGAGAGCCATTATCCTATTACAAGTTTCTGAGACAAACGGCTAGCCAGACAGACGGCTGTAGACAATGGGCTTCAACAAAAGATGGAATGCAATCAGCAACAGAAAAAGACTTGTGGCCTCTGATGGTTTCTGTTGCAACCCAGTGTAGAGTCCATCTTCAGTCTTCCTGATCACCTTCCTGGCCATCTGAAGGGTCTTGTAGAAGTAGATGATCGATCTGCCTGGAGGTTTGTTTGGCCAACACCTCCTTTGCAATTTTAAGCATCAGATTTGCAGTATCCACCCAAATCTCTTTTTCATTATCATCATACAAACCTGACCAGTATGTCATATAAGAATGAGCATGGCAGAAAATAGTGATAGGATTATCCATTCAAATCTTATCAAAAACTGCCTTATTTCTACACTTCCATATAGCCCAACAAAAAGCACCAATTCCCAAAGCATAAAAAAGAACTGCCACCAGGGAGCCAAACCTTACACCATTCCCAGCACTGTTCAATATTCTGTGGAATATTATTTGCCCCTATACTTTTAGCAATGATGGACCAAACAACTTTAGCAACAGGACATGTGAAAAATAAATGATCAACTGTTTCTACATTGCTAACAGAAATAAAGTTATACATTAATCCAATGTTCCTGAAATAAATGTCACAACTGGTGTATTTGAGTTATTATTGTTTTATCTAAGTTCAATGATGAATATCTTGATATAAGGTCTGCAAACTTTTTTTTTTTTTGTAATATAGGATTTTATGCATTATTTTCTTGCTCTGCAAAATTCCAATGAAACATGAGTGCATGTACAGGTGACTTTAGCTATGGTATGGTAGTTCCTTTTCCTTTTTGTGCACCTCACAAACAGTTTTCTGTTTTTCCACTTATAAACTAAGAATGAAAGTGCCGAGTAGAGTAATGAAGGAAGGCTGGAAAGGAAATTTAACAAAAAAATAAAATAAAAAAATCTACCATTATCATAACACTGCACATAAATGTAAATCCTTGTGTTTGGAATACAATTGATAATTTGATTCCTTCTGTGCATACACGTGCTCTGTGCACCTTTACTTGCCGAATAGTAGAGTTCACTTGTATATTGGCAGATGGGTTTTCCTCGTGTAAAATCACAGTGCACCATCAAATTATGTTGTGTCCTATCTAAATAGGAAAGCTTCGCGAGAAGACAACACAGCTGTTTCTGGCATGACTTCTGGCCAAAAATAAGTTCACATGACAGTGCTGGTTCTTCAGGAAGAAATAATGAGAGAACACACTCTGTTGGTTCTTTGAAAGATATGCTCCCATTGACTTTTCGGCTCATGCGTGTTCAAGGTCTTCCATCATGGACTAGCACTTCCTCAGTGAGCATTCAGGATGTCATTCAGGTATTGCTCATTTATCCAACACAAACTCTTTGATAGAATATGCTTGGCCAATTCATCTCATTCAACATGCCAGTGCTGTTAAGATAAACGTTTGCTAGTGACGTAACTGTTGCATAAGAACCAATTCCTACTTTAAAATAGCCCATGAAAGTACTTTTGTGCATTATGCTCTCATTACCATCACTGATTCACTGCGCTCAAGCGGAACCTTTGTGAGGCAAATACACACACACAAAAAAGCACTTCTGTGCTGCAATCTTCATTTATTTACTGGCGTACTGCACGTTTCTTTCATATTATTGTATTTAATAATGTATTGGGCCTTTCTTCCTTGTTATTTCAGAACTATTTCTTGAAGAAATGCTATATGCTTACATTGCCTAATATGCTGAGAAGTATACTAGATTTTACTTCTTACATCTGAATGGATTCTTAGGGTGAAGTGCTTCTTGCTGTACTCTCAAATTACATGGTGGACATTGACTGGTTGCTTACTGGTAAGTTTGTTATAAGTCTATAAGGTTGTCTATTTTCCAGATAGCTGATTTATCAAATTTTTAGCTGCTCGTTTTTCAAGATAAAAGAGAACCTTGTGTTTATACAAAAATGAAACATTGAAGGCTTTGAAGCCATCTATGTGCTCTATAGTGAAACGCATTTGTTCAACTTAATATAATGTTCAAATGTTTTATTTGTACTGCACATCAATATGTTGGTGGTAGTTTGAACGTCTCCTCATATTTATGACTTTTATGTGTGTGGTAGCAAGTCCCCAGGTGTAGAAGGAATAAACTCTCTGTATTCCTCCAACCCTAGAAGGGTGGGTATATAGTTGGATGTACATGGGCCTCTATTGGGCCTTCACTCATATACACTAACACCCCCGCTAGCCCGAACTACCGCGCAAGCGAGAGATCAAGATGGACAACAAAGAAATCAACACACCGCAGGGGAAGCCCCCGACCCACAACTAGCCACTAGTGACGTTGAGGCTGGATCGGAACTCGAGAAGGTCGATGAGGGCGCACCCTTGGTGAAGATGTCGTGGAACCGAGGTGGTCGGTACATGGAGCACCCGAACAAATACCGATGGCAACCAAGTCTCGGACAAAGTGCAAGTCGATCTCCACATGCTTTGTCCGATGCTGAACGGGGTTAGTGGAGAGATAGACGGCGCCGACATTGTCACGGTGAACAAGTGTGGTCTTTGTCGGCGGGCTATGAAGCTTCGATCCAAGAGCCGACGGCCAGACGCTCCGCCACACCGTTAGCAACCCCGGCATACTCCCGCCTCTGTGACCGGAGCGGGAGACAACCGGCCGCCGCTTGACGACCAGAGACGAGGTTGCCGCCAAGGAAGACGGCATACCCGGTAGGCGGAGCGAGTGTCCGACACCGCCCGATCGGCGCGTTCGGTGTAGACGACGAGCTCAGTGGAGGGAGACCGGTGGATCATCAGGCCAGAGTCAACAGTGCCACGGACATAGCGGAGAAGGCGCTTCATCGCAGCAAGATGTGGTGCCCGTGGATCATGCATATGAAGACGGCTGTGGCGAGCTGGCGTGCCGATGTCGGGCCTGGTGAAGGTGAGGTCTTCTAATGCACCGCCCAAACTCCCGGGCAAGAGGGATCCGCTGCTGGTCGCCTGCGTCCACGCCAGAGAGCTTCGCCTGAGTATCAACTGGAGTAGCACATGGCTGACAAGCGGTCATCCCAGCCCGCTCGAGGATATCCAGAGCATACTGTCGCTGGTGCAGGAACAACCCCGAAGGCCGAGGCTCCACAGTGACCCCCAGGAAGTGGTGAAGGACCAAGATCCTTCATAGCAAACTCCCCGCCGGCAGGCCCGATATGACACGCTGAAGAAGCCGCGGGCTGGAGGTCGGAGGACAATGTCATCAACATATAGTAGCAGTGTAAGCGCCTGACTCCATGGCGATAGGCGAAAGAGAAGTGTCGACTTGGCCTCTCGAACCCCAAAGTGAGAAGGAAGGTGGCAAACCGAGTACCAAGCACGGGAGCCTGCTTCGCACCATATAGTGACTTGTTGAGCCGGCAAGAAACGGTCGCCGACCGGGGTCGACAAACCACGCCCGCCGATCGCTGCGAACCGTCTCTCGCACAAGGTGCCATGGAGGAAGGCATTCTTGACATCGAGCTGATGCACTGGCCAAGAGCGAGAGAGAGCAAGTGAGAGAACTGTGCGCACTGTAGCAGGCTTGACCACCGGACTGAAAGTCTCATCATAATCAACCCCGGGGCGCTGGGTGAAGCCTCTGAGGACCCAGCGAGCCTTGTATCGCTCCAGACTGCCGTCAGCCCGACGCTTGTGCGTCCATATCCACTTGCCTGTGACCACGTTGCCACCAGACGGACGCACAAGGTCCCACGCCCCAGTTGGCAAGAAGGGCCTCATGCTCCTCTTCCATCGGCGCCGCCCGATTGGGATCCGCCAATGCAGCGCGGACAGAGGGAAGGAATCGGAGATACCGGCGGGATCGCTCTCCCGGCGGAGGGCCGCAGGACGGAGAACCCCCCCGCATGGCGAGTCACCATCGGGTGAGTGTGACGGGGGTCTCGCCAAGGATCTGCAGGTGGTAGACCACGGGGTAACCACGGACCTGACGTGGTGGAGGAGGTGGGGGCGGCGGTGGAGGAGCCGGAGCCGGTCCCGGAGGCACCGGCGCCGGCCCGCGCGACGGCGCAGCGTACCAATGCCGGCCGCCATGCCGGGTCCAGCCCCGAAGAGGGCACAACACGGGGCTCGGGACGCGCTGGCGCGCAAAGGACCCGCCGGGCCGCGCGGGCGCGCAAAGGGGACTCCGGGGCCGCGCGTGTGGCGGCGCAGCGGGACGCCGGGAGCTGCGGGCGCAGCCGAGGCGCCGGGGCCGCGCGGCGGGCGCAGCCGAGGGCGCTGGGCGCCGCTGGGGCGCAGTAGGGCGACGGGGGCGCGCGTGGCGCAGCCCGGGCGACGGGCCGCGCGTGGCGCAGGCGGGGGCGCCGGGGCCGCGAGTGGCGTAGCCTGAGTACCGGTGGAGAAAGGCCGGAACGGAACCGGTGGTCGAACCGCCTGGTCGAAACATGGACTCCAACTCGTGGATCGGGAAGGCGTGGAAGAAGTGGAGTCGTCGGAATCCGACCGTCAAAGACGACGTCGTGCGAGATAAGCACTCGGCGAAAGTGAGGTCGTAGCAACGGTACCCCCTATGATGAGGGGGTAGCCAAGAAACACACACCGTGTCGAAGCCGGGCGCCAACTTATGAGGAGTAGTGGCGCGAGGTTAGGGTAACAAGCACAACCGAAGACACGAGGTGGTCGTAGCGAGGAGGTGTACCGGGCAGGGCGTGGTGTGGAGTGGGAGCAGAGAGGCCGTGGAAGGAAGCCGGTTGAGCGGTAGGTGGCGGTGTGTAGGCTCTCGGCCTGAAGCGCGCGCGGGAGGCCCCCGAAGAAGGAGAGTGCGCATGACATCGCTTCGTGGGTGCGAATCATCCGCCAAATTTGCCGTTCTGGGAAGAGGTGTACGGGCAAGACATGCGGAGCTGAACACCATGAGCGAGAAAGAAGGAGCGGGAGGTGTTGTTATCGAACTCACGCCCGTTGTCACACTGGACGGCCTTGATGGTGAGGCCGAACTGAGTGGACACCCAGGCAAAGAAGTGGAGGAGGGTGGAAAAAGTCTCGGACTTGGCACGTAAAGGGAAAGTCCAAGAGTAGTGAGAGAAATCATCGAGTAGGACCAGATAATACTTATAGCCGGAAATGCTAGGAACAGGGAGAAGTCCACGTGATCACAAAGGAACAAGAGCAAAGGCATGCGTCGCACGCCAAGAAGAAGAAGGAAAAGGAAGGCGCACATGGCGACCAAACCGGCACGCGATGGCGTAGAGATGCTCATCGGCCCCCGAGTGCAAGGAAGGTGGGCACTACGACTGAGCCGAGCCAAAGCGTCGCGGCCAGGGTGACCGAGCCGGCGGTGCCAGGTAGAGGAAGAGGGAGTAGTGGCAAGGGCAGCTGAAGTGGAAGGCGGTATAGCGGAAGCAGGAAGGCGAAGGGAGTAAAGGGGTCCCGAACTGTCACAGCGGAGGAGTGGACGCCCAGAGGCGGAATCCTTCACTGTGAGACCTGTAGAGTCGAACTCAACAGAACAAGAGTTGTCGGCAGTGAACTGGCGGATGGAAAGAAGGTTATGCACGATCTGAGGGGCAACAAGGACAGCAGGAAGGCGAAAAGGACCCGAGGCAGAACCCACGGAGGTGACAGGAAGACAAGACCCATTCCCAACCATAATCGAAGAGGGACAGGAAGGGTGAGGAGGGCGAAGAGAAGAAAGGATGCCGGCATGAGGGGTAGTGTGGAAGGAAGCCCCCGAGTCGGCGATCCACTCGGTGCGAACATGGTGGTGCAACCCCATGGTCTTGAATGATTGTGCCGGAGTACCGGAGCCCACCCCCGTGCCGGGGCGGAGTCGGGCTTGGCGGAGCAGGGGAAGGCCAGAAAGGCATGGACGAGTAAGGGCCTCCAGCGACCATGGCGACCGGCTGTAGCGGGGAACGAGGCCCGCCCATCGGCGGCGCACCCCGCCATGGGTTCCGAAAAGGATGGCGGGGAGGGACCTCCCGGAGCCGAGTGCGGGAGGCCCATCGAGGGAGAGCCGCTTGGCCGCGAAGAACCGCGGCGTCAGCGGCGGCAGCGGCGGCCGCGGCGCTGGAGCGGCGAGAAGCGAGGCCGGGGTGGCGGCATGCGCCTGAGGTGCCCCCCGGCGGTATGGCAACCCGCCGCCCGTGCTGCCGGGCCGCGCCCTCGGCGGTGGTGCGGGGCGGCGGCGCGGCGCGGGGCGGTGCGGCACACCGCCGGCGTGCGTTAGCGCTCCCATGCGATGGCAGCCACGCGAACCCGCTCCCGAGTTGCCGCGCGCGTCGATCTTGGCGGCGAGGAGGGCGCGGCGAAGCGCTGGTCGGGCGTGGCGACACTGGTGGCGAACAGCGCCTGTCCGTGTAGGATGGGGGCATCCTGAGGGGCATCCCACGCCTGCTGGACGGGAGGAGCGGCTGAAGTCCGCCCGGTCTCGTCGCCATCCGAGGAAGGAACCCGTCCGTGAAGCGGCGGGCGGCCGGGATCGGGACGTCCTGCTGCTCCGACAAAAGGACGCTGCCCGGCCGGCTCCATGGTCCCATGAGCCGGTGTCGGCGACTGAATCCCGGCTTGGTACTCCCGCGCGCGTGCGATGCGCGACGCGAGAAGAAGCGCCGCCGCGTCCGTTTCCGCGTGGGTGAAGGACCCGGGGCCGCATCCGCATCCATCGCTCGCGTCGGGCTCGCGGTCGCGCGACCCGCGCCTGAGGCCGCGCCTCCCGCGCCCGGCGCGCGTCCACGCCCGCGGAGATGGAAATCGGGCCTTGGCGTCGCCCAGGCCGCCGCGAGCAGCGCGCCCGCGCCCGGGACTTCGCGATGGCTGGGGCGGTAGGAGGGAGAGGGAAGGGAGGGAGGGCGGCGCCGGAGGAGGGCGGCGCCGGCGGCCGGCCGACCATGGAGCGGCGACGGCGGCCGAAGGAGGAGGATCGAACCTAGTCTGATACCATGTAGAAGGAATAAACTCTCGTGTATTCCTCAACCCTAGAAGGGTGGGTATATAGTTGGATGTACATGGGCCTCTATTGGGCCTTCACTCATATACACTAACACCAGGTACTATTTGCAAACTCAGATAGTTAGATTTGAGCTAAAATCATCTGTTCCTAGGTTTTTTTTCCCTTCCCTCCAGATCGGGCAGTGTGTAATTTTGTTCAGCCAGCTGACAATTTGAGTTCTAGCTGTGTTAGAGTACAGGCGCCCTCTGGGCAGGCTATGGGCCAGGCGCCCAAGCCCATATGGCTGAGCTGCTATTGGATTAGGATAGATTAGAGAGATTAGGCAAGGATCACCGTTGATTGGGTGTTTCTATAAGCCCTAGTGATCCTTGCCTATATATGTAACCCATGTACTCTTGTCTATCTATCAATAATCCAGAGAACCATTCGCTCTCATGGTATCAGCCGCCTAGGTTAGATCCTAATATTCCGCTGCCCAACTCATCACGCGCGCCGGCACCTCCCTGCCGTGCAGCGCCCTGTGTGCGCCGGCTCTTCCTCCCTGCCGTGCAGCGCAATGTCGCCGCCCCCGCCTCCCCAAGTCCGGGCTCCAGGACAACCCCAGGATCAGGCGAGTCTTGCCGCCATCGGTGCCCAACTCCTGGAGAAGGAGCGCGCGGCTACCCTGTCCCGCGCGGTCGAGGCTGAGGCAGAGGATGCAGCTGCCGCCAAGGAGCGCGGCGACGGCTGCTGCCCACGCAGCCAAGGCACATCATGCATTATCACCAAAGAGTGGACCTATTATTATTTTTATAAAAGGACAGCATAACAGTGAACTATGCAGCTGATGAAAGTGCAAACTAGACAGATACATAACTTAAGAGTAACCAACTTACCACTAGAGCCAGGCAAAGTCAACCAGAAATATTATTCCGTGAAGACCTTTAGAGCATCTTGGCTTCCAATCGAACAGCACTGATGTATTCAAGAAACGGTTGATAACGTCTTGCAATCATGCGTACACCCCTTTAGCATACATCATTCAAAGCCCTGAAACTGAGATCATTCAGAGATCTTAAATCAAATGAAGATTGACCTACTAATATTACAGCCAGTTCATATATCTGAATCTAAACCAATTAACAACAGTTTTAAAATGAGATATTAACATTTTGTTGGATGTAAGTAGACTACAGATGCCTATCTGGAAAAACAAGAAACAGAATCAACTAGAAATCAAGAAAGTCAGATGGATAGTGGGGTAGGAGCTTGCCTCTGTCCATATCTGGATTCTGCACAGTTGGAGACGTGGCAGGATGCAAATAGAGGGAAGTCTAGCACCAGTGCTTGATAATGAGGATGGTAAACTGGCCAGAAAGTGAGTGGTTAGAAATTCAGTCACATCAACTAGCTATCAGTGAGTGCAGATGAGGATAAAGTAACAGTGTGAAGCTAACTGTGAGTCCAACTGCACTAGTACTGGTTGGGCGCTGGAGCTGACTCCGTTGAGGCTTGTGCTGGGCTACTGTACTTGAGGGAGCAAGGGATGTATCTGAAATTGGTTATTTGTTGTGTCACATGAACCTACAAGAGAACTAGTTAGGAATGTGGCAATATAAGGCTAGCCTTTACATGAAGATTGCCTTTATATATAGTGTATGTGGTTAATTTCTTTCAAATACAGTGCATATGCTTGTGTTCAAAATGCAAATGCCACAAAACCTCTTCCCACCTGTGGTTCTTAGTTGCTCAAATCGATGTTATATTTTGCTTATAGAAAATTTAACCGAATAGGCAACTATAAGTCGTAATGAGATTATTAACATTCTGCCTTTTATCATTGTTTACACAATTGTTTTTTGATTTAATACTAATTAGATACCCATCGTGCAGCGTGCCCAAGTTTGAGGAAGGTTCCACATGTCCTGGTTCTACATGGACAAGATGGTGCTTCATTAGAGCTTATGAAGGTTGCAAAATGTTGAAAAACTGTTTGTTATCTTTACTTTCATTTTCTCATTTTCATGTTCATGATTGGTTGACAGAAACTGAAGCCTGCAAATTGGATCCTCCACAAACCTCCACTCCCAATTTCATTTGGAACACATCATTCTAAGGCCATGTTGCTTGTATATCCTCGAGGAATTCGAATTGTTGTGCACACAGCGAATTTGATACATGTTGACTGGACTTACAAAAGTCAGGGACTGTGGATGCAAGATTTTCCCTGGAAAGACACAATTGATATGAATAAAAAAGTTCCCTTTGAGAATGATCTAGTTGATTATCTCAGTGCACTTAAGGTAACAAGGTGTTTTCTGTGTCCTAACGTTAATCTTTTAAAAATTTTGAATATTTTCCTTTTTTTCCTCAAACACACAGGAGACCAGTATCTTTGTATTAATAGAGAGAAAGAAATACAACCAACCCACTTTGTCTGAACAAAGGGGTTGAGGTTCAGGTTTAAATAAATTATACAATCACTGGAAAATAAAAAAAGGACACGACCAAAGTAAAGTTACTTTAAACTAGCCCTCAATCTGACCTAGTCCTAGATCCTGGAGTTTACGAACTTCATCAAATTCCAAAAGTTTCTGATCTTCCAAGAACAGGCTGAGGTCCTTAAAACTATGTTGGAAATTTTTAAACTGTCTTTCTGATCATGTCAGAAGGAAAAAGTTGATAATGTTTATCTGAATGATTACTTGAAGAAAAGGAAGTGAAAATTCATCGTTACTTAAATACTGTTGAATATTAAAATATGGAACTCTAACTTTTTTTGTCAGAGTGGAAGTCAAGAATTTTTGGAACATATCGATGGCCCTTTGTCATAGATGTCATTATAAGTAGTAAAGCATGCTTGGAAGATGCCTTCGACAAGTTAAAGAACGGTTCTATGACCACGAGATATAATCTGGCTTCCCTTTTAAAGATGTTATTCTGCAATAAGTTCCGTTCTTGTTCTCCAACCCATTCTAGCATAATCTTTGGAACTGTCTAGATTAGTTTCCTCTTTTTGTTCATTTTGCTTCTGCTTGCCTTATACAATCTGTTTGTTTCCCCTGTAGTTGCAGTTTGTTTAAACTCATATTATCTATTTTAGGTATTAAAGTGAAATTTCACTTCATGACAATGCAGTGGCCAGAGTTCAGGGTAAATCTCCCGAGGTTGGTGATGTCAACATCAATGCAGCATTCTTTAGGAAATTTGACTATAGAAATTCAATGGTTAGTACAATTTGAACCTCAAAGTTGCTTCAAACTTACATGCAGTGCTGAATAACTAGCTTCCTGTTTTCTCTCTCAACTAGGCTGACATGAAAATGGAATGAATAACTAAAGAGAATATCTGTCACATGCAATGAAGTTAGCACTTCTGTCAAAATGTCATTTGGTGTTATAGCAAGTTTCTATGTGTAGCTTGATAAACACTTTAAACATGGCAGTTTATTAATCATGGGCACTGAATTTGTTATTATGTGCATTAATTGATGAACTGCTTGGCAACTAAGGTTCTTATCATGCCAAATGAATTGCATATTCTGTTATTTAGTGCATCCTTTGGCTGTGTATAGAAAAAAAAAATCATTTAGAGGAAGAAATTCCATGTTGATTCATAAAAATGTGCTACATATTTCTAATCCATTTTGGTCCACTACTTTCCATCAACACACATTTAACCCATCCTCTTTTGCTAGTTTATCCATTATTACTCATTCTAAATTGATTCAAATCATTCACAGGTCAGGTTGATTGGATCAGTTCCTGGTTATCATGTGGGCCCCAATATTAGAAGGTGGGGCCATATGAAGCTTAGGAATGTTCTTGATGAAATCACATTCGATAAACAATTTTGCAAGTCCCCTCTGATTTATCAGGTACCCTTTTCATTTATCCATTTTTAGAGCATGCAACTTTGGAAAAAAGTGGTGGTAAAATTAATCTGTTGATCTTTAATATGTAGATATTTGAAGTTAAGGAATAAAATTTATTGACACAAAATTGTGCCTTGGCAGTATTTCTACCACAATTTTAACTTGAAAGCCACTCTAGCATACTAATTTCATTCATAGAGCTGTGCAAATATTGCAATGATGAACAAAGAAGCATATAACAAACAGATCATTGTTGCTTGCATAGGAGTATATTCAATGAAGGGTTAGTAGACTGTACAAAACTATCTATTATCTCCTTAACAATTGAACTTCTGGATCCTTTCTGTTTAGTAAAAAGTTCAAAATGTATTATGATCTATCACCTCTCAACTTGATCTTGTAGCATGCTTACCATTTGTTTATTCTTGGATGTAGTTTTCTTCCCTGGGGTCGCTTGATGAGAAATGGATGACTGAATTTGCATGCTCGCTGTCAGCTGGTAAATCAGATGATGGATCACAGCTAGGAATCGGAAAACCACTGATTGTCTGGCCGGCGGTGGAGGATGTTCGGTGCTCAATAGAGGTAGAAACATAAGCTCAATTGCAACAACAACAACAACTTAGCCTTTTGTCCCAAGCTAGTTGGGGTAGGCTAGAGATGAAACCCATAGGAAACAAGTATAAAAGAGACATATGGGTTTCATATCCATTTGAGTGGCTGTTTTTTACGCTGGTTCGCCAAACCTAACGCAACCCCCTCCTTTACCTGGGCTTGGGACTGGCTATGTTGAGACGACTCAAGAAAGTCCTCCAGTCAACATAGGCTGGAGTTAAACATAAGCTCAATTGCATTCTTCTTTATTTGTGAACATACAAAACTATAATGAGCAGAAGGCTCCATGCTGTCTTTGCTTGTTTGGTTGCGGATTGGTCGAAGTTGTCTGGCTCTAGCATCATTCCCAAGCGTTGGATTTTCCACGCCTGGGGCTTAGATGGATGTCTGGCCATAGCTGTCTGGCTCAGGGTCCCAATTACCAAATACACCAAGATCTGAGTCGTGACAACTTGTCTAAAACCAGTAGTAGGTTCTTATATTCCAATATGGATCTGGTACTGGCCCCATGAACATTTTTCATTTAGACAATAATATTTCACTCCGATCAATGCTTGGTAGATACATAGCAAATTTGATGTACCAAAAAAGTTAAAGCGACTTTATAATTTGGAACAGACGGAGCACATGATATGAATTTTACTAATCATATTTACCTATGTATCATCTTCTTATTTTCCTGCTATTATCTCTGTTTTATATTCATATTAGGGTTATGCAGCTGGTAGTTGCATTCCAAGCCCTCAAAAGAATGTTGAGAAAGACTTCTTGAAGAAATATTGGTCCAGGTGGAAAGCGGATCATGTAGGTCGTTGGTATGCTCTCTTTTTCCTGTAGTTACCTGAAAACCTATTATTTTCTTTAAATGTAATTACATGAACGTTATACCACCAGTAAGCTGCTATATAGCAGACATTGGCCCATTATACATGTACCACCGCAGCACCATGTTTTTTTTACCACTTATAGAGTAGCATAACGCATAGCCATGATTGAAAGACTGGCATATAGTGTTCAGGGCCTTTAATTTAAGTCCCTAAGGCTTCAAACATCCTGCAGAAGTATTGCTTATCTTAAAAAATATTTCTTTACTAAGGAGTGGCCAATGGGGGCAGTATCTTTAAAGGGCCTAGGAATGATGAAGGTGTCTCTTCTGGCCCTGGCGCCCTGCTGTTCTGACATTTTGCGAAGGTAGCAGATTAAGTCCCCATGTTTCTGTAGTGTAGTAGGTCTTAAAAAAATCTTCTACTAACAACAGCTTATAACTGAGGCCAGATATTTTATCCTACTTAAGGCTTGGCGCTAAAATACCCTTCCCCAGACCCCGCGCAGTGCGGGAGCCTACGGCACTGGGTACGCCCCTTTTTTAAAAAAACAGGGCAGTGAATAATCTCTGGGTAACTAAACAGCATCAGTACATTCAAATGGGCATATATGCTTTATGGCCTGAAAAACGTTGCCCTCCTTTCCATTTCTTAATTTTTCAATGCTGCTTACTGTTGTCATGGACTAACATTTTGACCTTGATTTTTTCCTGTACCAGTCGGGCTATGCCTCACATAAAAACTTTTACTCGTTACAGTGGTCAAAACATCGCGTAAGTTTTCATGTGACCTCATTCCATTCCTGGGCATAAATAACTCTGGATGACGACCATGATCTGAACTCTTGTCTATTCCCATCAGATGGTTTCTGCTTACCTCATCAAATTTAAGCAAAGCTGCTTGGGGCGCTCTGCAGAAGAACAACACACAGCTAATGATACGCTCATACGAGGTACTATCTGTCTCATTTTCCATGATACTTTCTGGACATTCAGGATTACAGATTTTGTAACAAGGAACACTATTCAACATTTAAGATCTAGCCTAGAATAGTTTACTACCTGTTGTAGGTGATCCACACGCCTCGTAGAATCATCGCTTACGCCCTGGCCTCTTTTTCAGCTAGGTGTATTATTCTTGCCCCAAATGCTCCAATCAATACCACAATTTTCATGCACGGAAAATAGCCACTCAAGCCGGGTAATTGCTAATCGTTCCTCCATTGTCGCTTAAAAGTTGCTGGGAAAACTTACCTCCATCACGGCTTGATTTTTACATGCATGTCCAGGATGGTGTTGCCCTTGGCAAGACGATCAAGACCAAGCTGGTCACTCTTTGCTGGAAAGGTGACGAAGAGGATCCATCTATTGTGAGATTACCTGTGCCATACCAGCTTCCTCCACAACATTATGGCACAGAAGGTCAGTCATTCCCTTGACCGTAGGTATGGTTTATTCTCAATAATTATTATTAATAATGTTCTTAAAGGCTGTAAGTTCTTTTTCTTTCAGATGTCCCTTGGTCATGGGATCGAAGGTACACAAAGAAGGATGTGTATGGTTCCGTCTGGCCACGACATGGCTAGCTAGTTGATACGCATGCGCTCCGTTTGTCTTTATTGTCCCCCAAAAAAGATGATTCTCAATCCTGTTACTGTTCGGGTCGGTTTGAACCATCGGCAAGGTAGGGCATGATTCCTCTCGTCCCGTGACCCTGCTTTCATGGCCACTCGACCATCAATGGCGACAATGGTCGCCACTGTAGGATCCGGTATTTTCAGCTGGTTGAAGCAATGATTTATGATATTAATTGATGCGTGAACAAAATTCCATTGCTTGCTTGCTACTGTGGTGTTTATACATGCACCTAAGCTGTCCTGGTCGAATTTATTCCGCACAAAGTATCGTTATATATGCTCCTGTAAAAGAACGATCTAAATTTAAGCAGGTTCGTACTCGCCAGCACTTGCATAACCTGACTCCCTGAGCCGATTCTGGATTTCGTGCGGCTATCGCTGCCTCTGTTAGTACTCATCGATTCCTTATCATGATCACCCTGAGCCACTGGAGCGAAATTATATCGCCGCTTACGGACTTCCCTAGCCATTCACTGAAGTAGTGAACCAAGTCGCGTCCAATTGTACCATTTAAGCTGGCCGGGCTCACCCACTGAAAGCGTGACATCTCGAAATGTTTAGATCAACAACCTTCGTTCGGTGTACTCCACACAAGCAGAAAGCCACCGCGTTTGGTTAGCTGCGGATCGAATATTATTCTGTGCAAAGCATCGTACTTTTTTACAAAGAACGATCTAAATTTAAGCTGCAGGTTTGTACTTTGCCAACACTTGTAGCGTACGTACCCTAAGTTGTTCCTTGATTCTTGGGGCTGTCATCACTTTTGTTTAGTCTTTGTTAATTCCTGATCAAAATGTTCCTAAACAGTGAGGTTCTGTTTGGCAGCTTTATAGCTTTATTTGTACGTAAGAGCACCTTAATTGTGGTTCAAAAAATCAAACCATGTCACACACTAGAGCTGCCATAATGACTACTCCCTCCGTCCCTTGGAAAGTGTCACCCCATGATTTCCGTCCATCTTATTTGATCACTTTCGTCTTATTCAAATTTTTTTATAAATATTATTTATTTTGTTATGACTTATTTTTTCATTACATATACCTTAATAATTATTTATTTAATTTATTATTTACAGAAATTTTTTTTGAATAAAATGAATGGTCAAAGTTGGTATTCAAAAGTCAAAAAACGTCACTCTTAAAGGGACGGGAGGGGTAAGTTGCAAACTTGCAATACTATTGTACCCCGTAAATGTCTAGTGCATTTTTTATTGAGGTAGAGAAAAATTTCGTTACAACATGAACGCTCGGACCCTCTAGCTTACTATGAAAATATCTTGAATATAGTTGTGCCAATGACAAACTTTGTTTACAGTGACATTTGATACGAAACCGTGCTTGCAAACAAAGAGGATGTGATGTGAAGCCAAACGTCTGTCGGTGACTGACGGTGCTGACTGCGGACGGGACAGCAGCTCCACGTTAACCAAACTCGCCGGCACCCGACCCGACGTACTCACGTTACACGTACAGGTCGCGACAGCTTGCTCGGCACCGGCCGCGTCTCCGTGCCCGTGACGGACCCGTGCACGCACGTTCCGTCGTGTGCGGCCGCCCACGCCCACCCCAAACGTCCAGCAACAACGACGGATGACACGCGTGGTCCGCCCCGCGGCTCCAGGTCACGGCAGCAAGCGCGCCCGACGCCGCCGCGCTCCCTGACGCCACGCCACGCGCGACGCGTAGTCACACGACACGACCTCCGACGAAACGCCGAAACGGGGCTCCGACGTCCGTCCGGTCCGGTCCCCGTCGCCTTCCTTCCTCTAATCCCGCGCGTCCGCCCCACGCCAATCTCCGGCGGGCCCGCCCCTGACGGGGAACGCACGCGATGCGCGGCCGTGACGCGACGCGACCGCGCCCACGTGAAGGCAGGCAGCCCGCCCCGGCGTCAGGCCCGCGCGGCGCTGGGCCAACAACGCGTTGCCGTCGCGAATCTTCGGCCACGGCCAATCGCCCGCGCCCGCACACCGCTTGCTAGGGAATGGAATGGAATCCGATCCCGCACTCTGGGGCTGGGGTCCTCGCCGTGGGCCCGACCCAGCACCTGCTTCCCGGACCGGAGGATCGGATCGCTGACGCCCCTGCTGCCTACTCCTAGTCGTACACGCTACAGCCACGACCATTGCCGTCCGATTAGTTAACATAATAATTTCTTATTCGTGATTTTAAAATAATATCTTGTTAATTGCGCCTCATAATCATCTGGATGCTGCTATGTGGAGGGATGACCATTCGCGTACGTACTCTACGTCGGTTATATGGACCGACCTGATCCTATGCGCACGCGATTCTGGTGCTGTCGATATAATCACGGAATAAAAAAAGCCGACGGTGTTTTCGTCGTGGCAGTGGCAGGTCACACAGAATGGTAACCAGAGTCGTTGCCACAGAAATAAACAATCACAAAATCTTTTTTTAAAAAAATGAAATCACGAGTGTTCGTTCTACCGGTGGAGGACAGAGGACGACCATTTACTCAGACGACTCAAAGAAACGGAGAAGAGAAAAAAGGGGGCAAGAAACGAAAAGAAAGCACGGCACGGACCGACGGACGGACGGACGGACGGAGCGTCCTCGTCCTCCCGTCTATAAATTCCCCTCCTTTTCTTCCTCCATAAATAGGGGGTCATCCGAGCCAAGAAGAGGGAAGAGAGCACCAAGGACTTCCCGGCGCCCGTTCAGGACCCACATCTTCCCGAGCGAGTTCTTGGTTGACCTCTTCCTCTTCGACCTCCTCTCAGGGTATGCACCACTGCACCCCTGTTCCCCTTTTCTCTGATGAAGAAATCTGTGATTATTAGGAGGCCTGTACTGGTTTAGCTGTTCATTTGGATCCATTCTGTACCTGTTTACCCTTCTTAGATTAGAAACCCCTTGTAGGATAGGTTCATACCTCGATTATGATGGTGCTAGGAAATTTGTTGTTTTATTACTAAAATATGTGCTAGGCTACTGCGCTTAATTTGTATCGATCTTGTTTTTTTTTTCTTTTTATGAAGATCAGCTCTGTCAATGAACAGAAGGTCGCTGTTCTCCCCGAAATTTGCAATCATGCTTGATCTTTGTTCGATAGCACTTTGCTTGAATTGTGTCTGGATCTTAGTATGACTGTTGTTCTGAGGAGCCCTGAATTCCCACAGTCAGCTTGCTCCGGTTTTAGAGGATTTATGTTGGGTGATTTTGATCATGGCTGTACAGAAAGAATTAATCTTGATGGAAATAAGTTGGATGAAATCGTTTATGAGATCAAAGCATGCCACCTTATGGCCCTTCCCTTGATTTGTTTATTATACAGTCATGTCAAGCCAAAGATAGTGACCTGAGCACATCAGTACTACCAAGGATGCAGTTTTTGCTCTTCGTTATGTTGTTTGTATCTTGGGTAAATAATACAGTAGTATAAAAAAACGAATGAGTGGTCATTAAACAATACATGATGCTTCTAGTCATCTCAGATTCTGTTTCGGATGGTGGGTGGTTGATTTGATCATAACTCCTTATTTCTAATGTGGATGGCATCATTCTTTCCCTGGCATCTTATCTAGAATTGAGATGCCTTCATTTAAGCTTAGGACCACTTATTATTAATTGAAAGTTATCTAGACTGTAGGAATAAATAGGTGCTGGGAGGAATAATGAGGTACTAAATTACAATGGCCCCATTTCATAGACACTTGCACAGACAATGATAAAAGACCATTGAGATCTCAATATAGAGATGATCACGTGGTGGGGCTTGTGACTGAATTCTTTCTTCGACATAGTACAGTTCTGCTAGCTTTATTTCTTCCCTTTTAGTCTTCGGAAAAGCAATATTATATAGTATAGATTTTTTTTTTAGCTCGGTACAAATTGTTCCCTGAATCTTATATGGAAGAACGTCAGCTGTGTTCAGTATTGTCCTGTACTCTATTGTTTCATGGTGTGCACCGCTTTGAATTACGTAGAAACTTATCCTATATTTCCAATAATGTTTGATCAGAGAAGATGTAGATGTTTGAAACTGTGATGTGGTTGCCTTAGTCTGCACTGAAATGATCTCTAATTGTCTATACCGTTCCTTTGTACAGCTCTTGGTGTAGCTTGCCACTCTCACCAATCAAGTTTTCATGTCTGATCTCGACGTTCAGATCCCAACTGCCTTCGGTATGTTAGCTATTTCTTTTTTCTTTTAGTTCAGTTATCTTTTGGCTGTGATGCCTGGAATACATGCAGTTGATTCTAATCTGTGTTACACATACAGATCCCTTTGCTGAGGCCAATGCTGGAGACTCTGGTGCTGCAGCAGGATCAAAGGACTACGTTCATGTACGCATCCAGCAGCGTAATGGTCGCAAGAGTCTGACTACTGTCCAGGGATTGAAGAAGGAGTTCAGCTACAGCAAGATCCTTAAAGATCTCAAGAAAGAGTTTTGTTGCAATGGTACAGTGGTCCAGGACCCAGAACTTGGACAGGTATGGTACTCCTGACGAACTTGTGTTCCTAGGCATTTTTAACTTTGCCTGTCTACAATAGAAGCTTTTTTTTTTTTTTGATCAACCATAGTCTACAATAGAAGCTAGTTGTCCTGATGAATTTGTTCTGCCCACTATAGGTCATTCAACTCCAGGGTGATCAGAGGAAGAACGTCTCAAATTTCCTTGTCCAGGTAGGCATCATTTGGTTTATCATCTTGTGCTGCATAGACATATGCAGCGATGCACGAAGATGGCTAATTCTGTTCCTGTTGTTGTGTCTTGGCAGGCCGGCATTGTGAAGAAGGAACACATCAAAATTCATGGTTTCTGAGCAACTGCCGGGTCCATAGCAAGCCCTGCATGCAAAGCAGCTATATATCTGAGGTGGAGCATATCTGGCTGTGTACAAGCAGGCCTTACTACTACTACGCCTGCGCGTTCTCGTATACTACACATAACACATAGCCCCCTCCCTGCGTGTATGCTTGTTACCGTTGTGCCAAATCTTGTACGAGGCCCCATCGAACTACGATGGCTCGCTTCTTTATCAGAACAAGATTGAATAAACGCTATTTGGTATGCTGTGTGTCGAATGCTTTTGCTGGACTTTGCTTTCGTTCGGTTTCTGTTGCCTTGTTCACATCTGGTGTGCTGGTGACGAGGATATAACACCAAAGAATGGTCAAATTGCTGATGGGATGTGGTTTAGTTGATTGTTTTGGTCACTACTCTTATGGTCCAAATTATTATTATGCCGGGTTTCATGTGGCTTTCTGACTGTACGTTGCTCAAGTCAGCATGTAGCCGAATGTTTAGACCCATCTGCTCTTGGCTTTCGCTTTACCGGAGTTGTTTGATGGATTTAAAACAATGATGGGCACTAGCCGCAGGGGTAGACTTCACTAATCGCGTTTCGTGGGTGTGATCATTGCAATCTTATGACGATTGAGAGCAGTTAAGAGACGTTGCTTTTAGTTGTATATATATACTATCTTATTTCTACCAGAAGGAGAGAGGCGCACGAGCTTCTCGTGATCTCGAAAAAGAAAATGTTGCAACAATCGCTGAATGGCTAAACTAACCTCTCTTTGAATGAATGAGCCTGAAGTAACACTGGTGAGTCGGAAGGAAGGGTATGGCCAACTGAATGAATTTTAGTAGCAAAGCACCTGTTGGATTGGATAGGTGGGATAGTTTACCAGTTTGGCATGAAGTTGATGAAGCCAGGCAGAAGCCTGCTGAAAGGTTATGCAGGTATCCCGTTGTTCATGGCAGTTTGCAGGTTGAAGCATATAGCTTGTTGTCCTTTTTTTTTCCTTCTGTTTCTTTTGTTTAGAGTACATTTTGGAGCGCTCCAAGCTCTGAAATTCTCCATGAAATCGTTCCTAGACAGCAAAAAAATTGGTAAAATACAGCTACGCCGCTTCACTACACTGGGAGCTGTGAGCTACATAAACTGCAGTTATCACTCATGCCTATTGAGTCCCCGTCACAATCTCTCTAAAATTCACTTGATGCCCTGCTTCTTAGTTCTTACCGTGCTCTTCCACTAAATTTACCCCATCAGAAATTTCAACGAGCTAGAGCTAAGAATGGACGAACTGTATCGAACAGGCCACCAAACTGGCCTACTGCTGCTGTACCCCCAGTGCCCAAATTGAAGCCCCAAACTAGGAGGAGAAGAGAAAGCTGATGACACCGCTACAGTTTGGCACTGTGGGATCGTCGAAAATGATTCTCCGACATCCGGTACCATGTCGGCAGGTCAGGCCCACGATTTCAGTACCTAATCCTGTCCTGTCCTGCGTCGCTGCAGCTCACGCATGGTCGCAGCCGGTACTGAACTCATGAACACCACACCACACCACACAAAAACACAGGTGATGAAGAAGAAACAAGTCGCTTGGCCCAATAGCCCCTGCCACACCAGTGGTGTACTGTACTAGTATTATTCAGAGCAGCACACACGCTCCGTGCGCTCGGTGTTGAGGTCTACTCGGCGAACTTACTCCCTCTGTTCCAAAAACTCTTTTGCAATTCCCGCTTCCCGAATAATGTACCGGTAATTATATATTAAAATATATAAATATTTATACTAAGTAATTAGTATTATCGGAAAGATCTTTAAGTCTAGTTTTTTAACAAATTTATTTAGAGATATAAATGTTGCACGTATTTTCTAAAAATCTAGTCAAAGTTGATGGCACGTTTCCCACACTTGCAAGAGTTTGGGAACGGAGGGAGTACATTCGTAGACAGGCCGTTGTCATCAGGTGCTCAAGGAATTGCTCCAATCGATCTCTTGAGGATCTATCTACCTCTCTTTAGATTTAGATGGGCACTCAGCACTTGTGCTTGGCAGTGGGTTCCCGTCCGATGCTGCCACTGAATCGATGATGATGCTGGGATTTTCTTCTTATTCTCTCATCATCTGATGAGATAAGCAGACGAGATGCCTCCATGTGTCGCGCGGCGCCGGGGCCTGTGCCTGGCCGCCGGGCAGGTGCGGTGAACATGGCATGGCACGTGCCGCCCCGGGAATACGGCCGATCTCATCTTAAATCCCGTATAGCCGTTAACGTTGTCAGCAGCAGCCGCAGCAGTCTAATCCTAATCCGCCGCGCGGCGCGGCACGGTGACGGACATCTCTCTGGCTGGCCGACCACTGTGGCTTGGATCCTGCCTGCCGTTGAAAATGTCGCGGCGTCTCTCTCTTTTTGGATGCTTGTTTCTTTAATCTCTGTGTCCTCCCTGCCCTGCCCTTATCTCTCTTTTTCCTCGTCAGCCTCACATGCACTTGTTCGCTACCTCATGCTCATGGCCCTAACCTTTTCCTCCTTTCGTCACCTTTTTCCGATTCGTTCGTGATCCCTATAAATTTGTCACGGTAAAAGTACTCCTACCACCACACAAAGCAAAAACAAACGTCTCCGTCCCAGGTCTCATCTACGACTACGATACAAACGTCCCGGGAGTCATCGATCGGTTTCAGCACAGGTCACATATAGTGGGATCGGTTTCAGCACAGCCACGCCACAGGTCACACAACTGCTGGCGTGCCGGACGAGGTGACTGAGATCTAGGCGCATGTTCCGGCCACGCCCTGCGACGCCGCACGTTCCCGGTTCGTGCCCATGCCCTGCCAAAGTGTCTGATGATTTGATTTGGTCCTTGTTTAGATGGCTAAAAATTGGAATCGAATGTCACATCGTATTAATCGTAAGACGTTTTGTTTGTTAGTGGTAAATATTATCCTACCATAGAGTAACTGCGGCCGAAAGAATCGTCTCGCAATTTACATCTAAACTGTGTAATTAGTTATTTTTTTATCTACATTTAATACTCCAAACATATATGTCTTTTGGTGTATTTAATGTGATTTGATGGAGAAAGTGGGGAAAAGGTTAAAATTCTAGCCATCTAAACAAGGCCTTGATTTGGCAGAGCTGCCGTTTCCATTTAATTAAGGACACAGGGAGGTAGATTTGGCAACAGAAACCGATTGATTTGCTTTGTGTGGTAGTGGTACAAAACTGGAATCCATTTCCTCATTTCCTCCAAACCAAAAAAGAATGGCCGACATGGTCCGTTCCAACCATCGGTCCGGACACAGTGCACGTCCGACCTTTATCCCCACAAAAATTTTTAAAAAAAGTTTTACACACACAAACCCAAGAAAAGAATCATCGATCTCATTATCATCATCAACCAATAGTATAGTATGATCCCGAGTCCTGACCGGCGGGACTCGGAGCTCGACGGCGGCGGTCAGGAGGCGCTGGCGGCGTCCCGGAGCTTGCACTCCTCAGGCGGCATCGGGAACCTTTGCGATCGTCACAGTAGTCGTAGATGAGGAGGTTCCTGGCCACCCAGGCGTTGTCCAGGCGCTGCCCGGCGTCCAGCGCCCACGCGGGTGGCTGGTCCCACCAGCTATCCCCGTGGCCGCGGCGCACGCCGGCGGCGGCCCGGCGTTGTCCGTCGGCCAGGCGCAGGCGTCGGCGGCGAAGTCGCGGTACGACGACACGAACGGCCCCTTGGCCCAGTCCGTCTTCTCCAGACCGCCGCGCGTCGCCCAGTCGTCCGCGTTCCAGATGCTCGAGAAGATGTACATGGGCTTTGCTCGTCGGGAAGAAGCCGCTGCCGCCGCCGCCGCCTGGCTTGGACAAGTCGTTTGGGTACACACGGATCGCCACCTTGTCCACGAAGAACCTGCAATGCAATGGCACGGGCGCACAAGAAGCGTGTCAGTCGGCAGTCAGTAGGGTAGCCATCTCGTCCGTCGGCGCCCATGCAGTCCTGCTTGCCGACGAGCGTGGCGTGCGCTGCTGTAGAGCGAGACTGTACGTGCCGCCCATGATCGGACCGGCCTGTCTGGAATCGATCGGCAACATCTTCATGGACCACTCGCACAGTCGTGAACATGGACGGCATGTGGTAATTGGTGCGCAGCGGCTGCCGAGGACATGAGATGATCCATGTGCGGTGTCGTCGTGGTCCGGGGGAGAAGAGCGGTCGGAGGAGGACGGGACGGGAATAGACATGGACCGGTGGGCATGGGCGAGACCAGGCGCCACGCATGGTTTGGCCCCAAACAAGGGCGTGTACCAAGTTTGCGTTGCAGCGGCAGCGGCGCCGACGAATCGTATCCAATCCAAATCCAAATCCAACGATGCTATGCCCATGCCCATGCCATTGCCAATGCCAAGCAGGGGAAGTGCGGGGCCGGACAAGGAGGTGGGTGGCCGCATTCAACTCGCCCCGGATCCGCGGCCGGGGCCGGCGTCCCCAACCAGCCAACCAACCACCACGCGGGCTCAGCTCAGCTCAGAGCGTCAGAGCAGCAGCCCAGCAAGGCAAGTGGAGTGATGGTGACGGATCGATGAAAGCAACGAGGAGGAAGAAGAGGGAAGACGGGAAGGTGCTTGTGCTTACACGATGTGCTTGGGGTTCCAGAGGATGGCGTAGGTGTGGAAGTCGGCGGTGGGGTCGAACCAGAGCGAGTGGCGCATCTCCCGGCCGCCGACGCCGTCGTGGTACACGTTGGTCTGGATGATGTAGGGCTCACCGCTGCGGTTGCCCAGGAACTCGAAGTCCAGCTCGTCCCGCTGCGGCGCCGCGTCCACGTCGGAGCACATCTGCAGATATCAGCAGGGACACTCATGGTCATGGTCGGATCAGAATCACATAACGATCGCCGGAAGGAAGGAAGGAGTGGCGGCGGTGGGAACGCACGTAGTAGGCGGTGACGACGCCCGCGGAGTCGTTGCCCACGAGCTTGAGCTTCATGCTGAACCAACCGAAGAGGTAGCGCTGCTTCGTCTGGAACCCGACGCCTGCAGCACACGCAAACGGAGCCAAAGGGGATCGATCGATCGAGAGTGAGTGAGTGACGGGCCGATGAGGCCACTTTTCGCGTAAAATGACGAACTGACGATCCATCCATCATCGGTTACCACACCATACCTGTCTTGTTGTCGAGGTAGAGGTACCAGGTCTGCCCGTCGGCGGAGGTCTTGACGTGGTCCTCAGCGCCCGTGATCTCGAAGTTGTCGCCGAACGACGCCGCCGCCGCGGACGCGCCCGTGGCAGCAGCACGACGACAGCACCACCGCGACGGCAGCGACAAGAAGCGCGCCCGCCCACGGACGACGCCCCGTCATCGTCGGTCTGTCGCGAGTAGGGACGCCGGGGAAGGAAAGGCCGGGGAGACGGCGGATCGAGCTTCTGGCGACCGATCAGAGAGGCATAGGAGAGTGATCGAGGAGTGAAGTGTGGGTTGCTGGCTGGCTGGCAGTGGCAGTGGCAGATGCTGCCTTCGGGGGGCGGGGCAAAGCACGAGGGAGGCGGCTTGTCGTGTGAGAATCAGACGGCCAGGCGCGTTTGTTTAGGCTAAGCTGTGGGTTTAAAGTAAGACACAAGTTGGGGGCGAGCCTCAAGAAGCGTGCAGCAAATTCGTGTCTGTGTTCATTTTTTTTTCCCTCCCTTTTTTTTTTTCTCGGGTGGACATGGACTGGACAGCTCCGTGTCAGCGTGCGTGCGTGCGCGCGCCGGGTGAACCGTTGCAGCCAGATCGCTAGGCGGCCTGACTATCTCTCGCTCGAGTGGCTACAAGCAGGCCCGGTCCTGTCGATTTATGGGCCTGGAGCGAGGTTAGAAGGATGGGCCCTTCATTACTGGTACTAATATACAGTATGTGAGGATGTCACGAATACTTGCTTGACGCGAATTGGCTTGTAGTACAGTCAATGGGACCCCACCAGGGTTCAAATCCTGGTGCTCGCACCTTTTCTTGGGATTTTTCCAGGATTTACCGGCGTTGTGCATTAAGTGGTAGCGACGTTCCCGTCCGACGACGGCGCGCCTATGGTGACTTCGAGAATCTCCATCTGCCGGCTGCCCAGTCCTTCGGAGTTGCTTCATAGGGGTAGGGTTTTTGCGTGCGTGTGTTCATAGGGATGAGTATGCGTGCGTGTGTGAGTGTCTGCGTTGTACTCCACAACACAGCTCCGCCTGGGCATCCAACGTTCTCACGGGATTCGGGGTGGCCAATGGATTGTGTGGGTGCCCGGTGGCCCACTCCACAACACAGCTCCGCCTGGGCATCCAACGTTCTCACGGGAGGCCCATGTACCGGAAAGCCAGCTTTTAACTGGGCCGACACATCTATATATACTAGGCCGTGCGTGAGCCGGCTGATGGTTAGAAATTCCGAAAAAAAAAAGGCCGTGCGTGATCCTTTGCTATCGGAACTCCTCGCCGGGCCGAGTACATCGCTGACATTTCTCTCGGGCAAACACAGAGCATCTCGTAATATAACGTTACTACAGCTAGCACAATTAACTTCCCCTTAAAAAAGGATGGCACAATTAACTGCTCCATCAAATTAAAATTATGTCACCTTACTTTTTTGTACTTTACTGAAGATGTTTTTGGCATACTATCTAATGAAAATAACATAAATACAATATCTTATCACAAATGTATATGAGCATCCAACATTAATGCAACAACATGGCAACACATGAGATAGATAACTAATTAACCATTCATTCATATGACGATATCTCAACACAAATGTAACTGTCCATACATATAAATTGGACCAAATGGTCTTTCTTCTGAAAAAAACAAATACCATTTATTCCATACTGAGATTATGTGGTGTTATATTATTCTACAAAAATCGAGCTACTGAAAACATTTAGACCCAACTTTAGGTTTTGATAATTGAAACTGATCCCCAAGTGTAAGGGTCCGTTTGGATCCCTTCATTTTGGAGGAATTGAAATCTCTATAACAAACTGGCTATTTGGCTTGGAATTTAATATTTCACCACTTTTAAAATTCACTTTTAAGCCTATCTCAAATTCATAGATGGAAGATAGGAATTGAATGAAATAAATCACCATGCTATGTTTGCACTTTTCAACTCCATTTCATTTCATTCCATTCCATTCCAAGTATATAGTTTGCTCAAATACTATGTACTAAAACTATAATGAATTTAAATACAATGAATTCCAACGATCCAAACGGGCCCTATTTTGTTAAAAAAGAATGAAACTGATGCAACTTCAGGCGTGCTGTCCAGGGATGGTTGGATCAGGATAGACCAGCTATTGAGCTATACTATACGGCTGGATCTGACTGAGTTCGTTCGTTCAAGAACAAAAGGGCAAAAAATGTTTGATCAAAAAACAACAAAAGGAAGATATATGCTGGATAGAAGAAAAGCCGGGAATCTGACGTGGTGATGTGGACGATAAACATGAGCATTTTGTGCCATGCTTATTTGGTCGCCAATCTTTTCTCCGCAGCCCAATCAATCCTTATCCGGATCGGTCGGTGCGCGTGGGTGCCCGGCCCAATCCTGATGACCGACTCGCGCGTCACGGGCCAAGCTGCAATTATGTGATTATATATATATTATATATAGCCTGGTGACTGGAGCAGATTTTAGAGGCATCGCATTTTAGCAGTCCTGGGTATAGAAACAGTCTCGGAACATGTTACATATACATGTTTCCAAAAACAACAAGTAAAATAAACTGCAGAAATATAAGACCAGCCGACCAGGGACACATTTTTTGGCCTTATTGTCACGGTATTCATGGCACTTTTTTTTCTCACTTTGTATGTAGAAAATATCGAAATGCATTGGCCCATGCATATATTGGCCACTAATCCCATTTGTAATTAGATCGGTGTCTTTTTATATCGCAACTTGATAGGTAGGTCGTTGGACAAGTAAAACATGTTTGGTTGACGAATTGGCTTGTACTCCAATGGTAGGGCCGGTTCACTTGGGGCCTACTCATCGGGGTTTAAATTCTGGTGCTCGCACCTTTTTCTGGATTTTCTTAGGATTTACCGGCGTTATGCATTCAGTAGTAGCGGCGTTCCGTCGGACGACGAGGTGCCAATGGTGACTTCGGGGAATCTCCGGATCTGTCGGTTCTTTCGATCCTTCAAAGGTGTTCATAGGGATAGAGTTTTACGTGCGTGTATTCATAGGGGTGAGTGTGCGTGCGGCTGCTCGGTCCTTCAAAAAAGGTGCTCATAGGGATAGAGTTTACGTGCGTGTATTCATAGGGGTGAGTGTGCGTGCGTGTTGTGAGTGTCTGCGTTGTACTGTGTAATTATCAAAAAAAACATGTTTGGTTGGCAGCTATTAACATATTTGATAAGTATAATGTGAATGGCTTGCATGTTGAGATAAAACTTACAATACGATTTAAAAGAAAGTATAAGATATAAGATATATCAATATAATTAAAATAAATAAAAATAAATATCATCCAGTTTTCCAAATGCATGCTTTAGGAGAAACAAAAGGCCAAGGACTCTTGGCTCATGGTTTTCAACATTGGTGCTAGCCGGCCTGCTAGCGCCAAGACTCCGACCTTGTGCAATCTTTCTGAGCCCGATGGTAACTTCCAACAGCATAGTTTTTTTTGAAGTTGTCTAACAATTTTTAACTAAAACAACTCCAAAGATACTATTATTTATGTTTTCATGATTGGCTACATAGGACCACTTGGAATGAAGGTGCCTTAGGCAGAGGTAGGATTGATGCCAGGGGCATGCTTAATCTTCCTCTTCCTCCCCTTCTTTTCCTTCTTCTTCCTCAAATTTGTAGGAGTTTTTTTTTTTTTTTTTTTTTTTTTCTCTAGGAATCTTGGTGGTAGGGGCTCAAGCCCCCGCCCCACCGCTGCTTCAAAGGATCAATGAAGTTGAATCAAAACGAAAGAATCTGACCTACGAAGACCCCTTGGAACGAAGACTCTTCCCATCCAACAAAGCGTCAAAAACCAAAAAGATTTTCGTTGAATTATAGTTGCAACTATAAAATTATGTTGCCCAAGTAGAAGCTGGCCAAACAATAATAATGAAGTCACAGATAGAAAAATAATGGTATGGAGAGTCGAATATTTTGTCCACTCAAAATATCCCTGGACATGTACTCACTCCATTCACAAAAGAATGCAATTCTCACATTTCAAAACGTAAAAGAATTCAAATTTTGACTAAAATTATATGGAAAAATATCAATCCTAATGAGAAAAAATAAGTACCATTTCATTAGTTATAGAATATATTTACTATAAACCTGGTCAAACTTGAGCCGGCTTGACCACGACGGTTCCATAGTTGCATTCTTTTCTGGATGAAAAGAGTGCCATTTTGCGGACATGAAATGAATAGAATAGAGTTAACCGCACTTTGTGATGCTTGTGGAATGCTTCACACCTCCACAAGCAAGAAGCCAGCTGCAGGTCAAAAGAAGATCAACGGAAAGCATTTTTGCAGTCCAGTGACGGAACCAGGGGGTCAGTAGGGGCCGTGCCGCCCCCTCACCCCCAAGTTGAGTATATTCATTAATAATCTATATAAACATTTGAATTTCTAATTAAAAATACCAATTTCACCTTTTATCATTAAAATATTGTGATTTTTATTAGAAATAGTGCAAATTTCATGTATAAGTTGGTGAAACATATAATTATATGTATTTTTGTATCACACTAAAAATATGATTATATTTGTCGGACACCCCAATCAAATTGGCTGGTCCGTCTCTGGGGCAGTCGGCTAAGGACGAACAGGAAGCTCTCAGTCATCACTCACTCGTTGGCCGGGCTCGATCAGTTGACGCAAAACAACGATCGGAGGAGCACGCACGCAACCGATCTCAGAGCTGCAGTGTGAAAGTGTGCAGCTAGAGCCAACCACTGCTACTGTCCAAAACGTTCGTTCCATGCGCGCGCGCGCGCGTAACAAGTTTTTGTTCTCCTTCGCGAAACAGATGAGACGAGACGACGTGTCCGCCATCACTCACCGTTGCAACTCTCTGATCCATCTCTGATCACCTGCACCGGACCATGCCAATGCAGCCAGCCTCTCACACGATAAGGATAAAGGATTGAAAGTTGGAGGCAGCACGTTACGTACAAGTTGTATGCATGATTTTGCTCGATCATCGATCCATCCTTTTGCATTGGGGCGTACACCGCTGACTATAAATACGACAGCATCCCAAGCAACAACGGAACCAAGGCACGCTCTGCACTCGCAATTCCCTCATCATCTCCAAGTGCGTGCCCCCGGCCGTCCCCCCGCTACCAGCCATGGCGTCGCCGTTCTCCGTCCCCTCGCTGGTCGGTTTCTAGCTATTCATCTGTACATTTCAACTAGGAATATTACGTAACTCGCTCATTCGTCCCGTCTGGACACGTACATGTGCATATGCAGATCATGGAGGAGGAAGGGCGGTTCGAGGCTGAGGTAGCCGAGGTGGAGTCATGGTGGACCACGGATCGGTTCCGGCTCACCAAGCGTCCCTACACCGCCCGCGACGTGGTCCTCCTCCGGGGCACGCTCCGGCAGAGCTACGCGTCGGGGGAGATGGCCAAGAAGCTGTGGCGCACGCTCAAGGCGCACCAGGCGGCCGGCACGGCGTCCCGGACCTTCGGCGCGCTGGACCCCGTCCAGGTGACCATGATGGCCAAGCACCTCGACACCATCTACGTCTCCGGGTGGCAGTGCTCGTCCACGCACACCTCCACCAACGAGCCCGGCCCGGACCTCGCCGACTACCCCTACGACACCGTGCCCAACAAGGTGGAGCACCTCTTCTTCGCGCAGCTCTACCACGACCGCAAGCAGCGCGAGGCGCGCATGTCGCTGCCCCGCGCCGACCGCGCGAGGGCCCCCCTACGTCGACTTCCTCAAGCCCATCATCGCCGACGGCGACACCGGCTTCGGAGGCGCCACGGCCACCGTCAAGCTCTGCAAGCTCTTCGTCGAGCGCGGGGCCGCGGGCGTCCACCTCGAGGACCAGTCGTCCGTCACCAAGAAGTGCGGCCACATGGCGGGCAAGGTGCTCGTCGCCGTGTCGGAGCACGTCAACCGCCTCGTCGCCGCGCGCCTCCAGTTCGACGTCATGGGCGTCGAGACCGTCCTCGTCGCGCGCACCGACGCCGTCGCCGCCACGCTCATCCAGACCAACGTCGACGCGCGCGACCACCACTTCATACTCGGCGCCACCAACCCGCGCCTCAAGGGCCGGAGCCTGGCGGCCGTGCTCTCGGAGGGCATGGCGGCGGGCAAGAACGGCAGGGAGCTGCAGGCCATCGAGGACGAGTGGCTCGCCGCGGCGCAGCTCAAGACCTTCTCCGACTGCGTCAGGGACGCCATCGCGGGGCTCGCCGTCTCCGCCCAGGAGAAGCAGCGCAGGCTCCAGGAGTGGGACCGCGCCACCGGCGGCTACGACAGGTGCGTGTCCAACGAGCAGGCGCGCGACATCGCCGCGAGCCTCGGCGTCGATTCCGTGTTCTGGGACTGGGACCTCCCGCGGACCAGGGAAGGGTTCTACCGCTTCCGTGGCTCCGTGGCGGCGGCCGTGGTCGGGGCCGCGCCTTCGCGCCGCACGCCGACGTGCTCTGGATGGAGACGTCCAGCCCCAACGTGGCCGAGTGCACCGCCTTCGCCGAGGGCGTCAAGGCCGCGTGCCCCGAGGCGATGCTCGCCTACAACCTCTCGCCGTCCTTCAACTGGGACGCGTCCGGGATGACGGACGCCGAGATGGCGGCCTTCATCCCCAGCGTCGCCAGGCTCGGCTACGTCTGGCAGTTCATCACGCTCGCCGGGTTCCACGCCGACGCGCTCGTCACCGACACGTTCGCGAGGGACTTCGCGCGGCGGGGCATGCTGGCCTACGTGGAGAGGATCCAGAGGGAGGAGAGGATCAACGGCGTGGAGACGCTGGAGCACCAGAAGTGGTCAGGCGCCAATTTCTATGACAGGGTGCTCAAGACGGTGCAGGGTGGGATCTCCTCAACTGCAGCCATGGGCAAAGGCAAGTGCTTTTTTTTAAAAAAAAAAAATTTACTGTTCGTGCATATATAGTTTTGATTGTTTTTTAATATACCTATAATCTGATTTAGCAAACCAAACTGCTCATATATATTGTGTTTGTACTTGTGCTTTGCAGGAGTTACTGAAGAGCAGTTCAAGGAATCACGGCCCGCAACTGGGAGCAGTGGCCTGCAAGTTATGGCCAAATCCAGGATTTGATGAAGACTGAGAAAGAATAATATGATTCGGAGAAGGCCATAAATACAAATAAATAAATAAAATAAGTTGGACTAAGATCATCAGCAATGGGAAGGTGCTTTCCAAACTGAACTATAAATCAGCATAAATGAATCAGTGAGTCGTCTAGCTATATACGAATGGAGTTGAGGGTTATGACTCCAAACGAAAAAACCATGTTGGGTTCAAAGTATTGGTGTCAATCTGTGAGACTATTTATCACTTGAGATTGAATACATGATTTTATTCTGCTACTCTGTTCTGTTCTCGGTATTAAAAATCTTCATGGCTCATGTCTAGGGGTATAATAATAATCCAAGGTAATAGAGAAGTATCTGACATCTTTGATGATCTTCTTGACATTTTTTCCACAGCATCTCATTCTGAATACGCACAGTCTTGGGCCACACACACACACACACACATCGGATGGGCCGATATTGCTGGACCGTTAGGTATTGGAACAAGGCTTGAATTCCAGAGCACACTGTCCAACCCAATCAGAATTCAGAAAGACGGACGCGAAGATGCGCCGCACCTGTCGACCGAAGCGAAATGGCGAGGAAGCTGTCAAAAGTCCACCAAAACCACGCCGGACGCCGGAAGTCGCAGGGCAATAGCCGGGCAACCAACGCGTCGACCGAATCCACTAGTATCCCTCTTCCGCGTCTCCGCTCCTATAAAATAGCCCAGCGCCCCGGACCCGACGACAATTCCACACCCACCACTCTGTCACCGGCGGCGACCAGCGCCCAACTAATTTCCCCTTCACCTCCCCCTCCTCGATCTCGCTCTCGTCGTCGTCATGGCCACCGATGTGCTGCGCGCGCACAACATCCTCATGCCGGCGCACCGGAGGGCCGCGGGTAGTAACAACCACCAGCGCCAACCCGACGCCAACAGGAGGAGGTCACCGCCGGCCGGGACATCATCGTCCCCCGCGGCCGGCCGGAGACACCATGGCAGGAAGGCGAGGCCTGCGGCGGAGGTGTACGCCGGGCCGGCGTTCTCGACGTCCCCTGACCCCAGCTCGCTGCCGCTACCGCAGTTCTCCACCAGAAGGGCCGTGGCCGTGGACGCCGCCGCCGCCGCGACGCGTGACCTCAGGCTTATCCTAAGGCTGGAGTAGCCCTCGTCTGTTGGGTCAATTGGTGGTTTCGATTTCTCTTAATTTTTTTTTTTTTAATTATTAGGTCCTACTCCTATACTTTACTACTAGTCGTTAGTCGACGCCTGATCGATCGATCGATCGATCGAGGTGATCGAGCTGCATGTTAGTTCTGGCTTCTGTCCTGGTATGTGTTCCACGCTGCCGCGGCGACGCTTCCGGCTCAGTTTTATTGTGTGGCCGGCGGCGACGCACGCGGCGGCCCGCGGGATCACCGCCGCGACGGCGGTGTAGAATGATCGCAGCAATATACTCTGTACTGTGACGTGCAAGTAGATATATGTTATTATACTCGTATGTGTAGAGTAACTCTGGGTCCGTGGGGGTTGTTCATCCGTGTAATAAGTCATCAGAATGTAATCCTCTCCGTTTCTATTCATCGATACAAATCGCTTATTTGAATTAGTAAAAGTCAAATTGCGTTTATGGCAATCACAAGCATCAAACACCCTCGCCCACAACAGTAGTGTCGGCACCAGTAGAGCGACGGCGAATACGACATTGCTCCCTTTGGCTTGCGCTTGTTCGCTCCGGCCGCTACTGTATCATGGTGAGGCGCGCTGGCCAGCGACCGGGGCCAGCGTCGCGCCCAGTTCTGGTCCGGGCTGAAACGGAGCTGCATTCAATTGCATCGATTCACATAAGTTGAGATGGACTGGAGTGGAACTTAGACGTACATCGACATAGGTAATCTTTAGGGTGACGTTTTAGATCCATCAATGGTCAATGTTGCAAAAAGAGGAGGAACACTCGATTTTTAAGAAGGGATACTGAATATGGGAAACGTTAATTATGTCTGTTTTTTTCGTATTTGGTTGAACTTCACAAACGACGTTGGCATTTAGAGTGTCTCGATCTTTTGGCGCCGAGCTCACTAGTTTAGCTAAACTTTGTTTTGCTTCTTGTTTGGGTTTTGTTTGACTTGTGCCACTTTTGTATCGTGACGCACAACTACTTACCACTACCAAATAGTAAAGGCTGAAACTTTATTATTACATTGTTAAAAAAACACGTTTGCTGAGAGCGGACGGCGGGGTGTCGGCAAAGGGGGACGGAGGGAGGCTTGCCGGACACCGTGCCCATTGACGTGAGAGGCGGGACTCGGCTCTCAGCAAAGGTTTCTTCGATGAGAGTCCGCCTCTCGGGAAAGAATATTTGTCGAGTGTGCAATCTTTGCCTACGACACTCACGACATAGAACCCTCTTTGCCGTGAGCCCTATTATTTGCTCTCGGTAAAGGATTTGCCCCCCGCAAGGTGGGTGGGTGGTGGGGTTGGATCCAGTAGTGATGCATATAGAAAGTTTTTTTTTTTTTTTTTTGCAAAAAAAAAGGTATTCAACTGAATACATTCTCCATTAGTTTTTATTAGCATTAGCATATATATATCTACTATAATTAGCACAATACCATCCTTCAATCTTGTTGAACGTCTTGTGCTTCTTTACTTGGTCATTAGATCCAGAACGCGCGAGGTTTTTCAGATAAGGAATGCCAAGGCAGCCTATAGATCTTAGCCCTCCTGTTCACTACGCAAAGCTCACCGTCCCAAGAGTACTGGACTCGGAAGGTTACTACGCGAAGCAGCATGGGCTCGATCCCACCGGAGCAGCAAGAGCGGTCCTCGTCCGGCCGCTTCACAGTCTCAAGCAGACAGAGCCTGGCGTTGCCCATATACACGAGGCTGGCACCGCCGTGCCGCCTCCACGCATGCCTGAACAACATGTCCCTCCCGCACTTGCACGCCGGCTCCGCCCCGCCACGGCAGTCATCCACCACCCGGCACGCGGCGAGGCGCCCCGGTGCTTCGAGCACAGGCCGACCCACGCGTCCAGGTCGCGGACGTAGTACGCCTCGCCGTCGAATGGCAGGACCCAGTCGCCGTGGCGCGCCCACTCCAAACGCTCCGCGTCGAAGGAGAACGTCCCCGTCTTGTACACGGACAGGAACACGGTGGCGCCGTCCGGGTGCACGGCGTGGGACGCGACCATGTGGTCCAGCTTGAACGGCGGCCTGGGGAGAGCCTCCCACTGCCAGCTCCCGTAGTGGCGCCGCGGCTCGGGGCCCAGCCTCTCGAAGAAGCAGCGCTCCTTTCCGTTGCTGGATTCGTGGGCGCTCGTGTCCAGGGCATAGACGGTGCCGCCAATCGCCCAGAACGCGCCGAACATCTTGTGTGAACGCAAAGGCGGCGTGGTGGACACTAGCCGCGTTCTGGTGTCGAACGTGAAGGTAAGGTTCGCGGGTTGGTAGCGAGAGTCCAGTCCGACGATCTTGGTGCCGGCGGCGACGAACTTCGGGCACCCACTGGTGGCCAGCGGGCGACCAGTCTGCGGTGGCGAAGACGGCGAGCCCTGGAATCCACGTCGTACTTGGAGTCGGAGCGGGCTTGAGCGGCGAAATGATCCACTCTGCCCTCGGACTCCGACTCGGAGGAGGAGGAGATAGAGCCGGAGTCGCCGTCCGTGTCCTCGGAGTAGGCATCGTCGGAGTCGAAATCGTCCTCGTTCAACTTGTATATGCTCACCCCGGAACTGCCGTCGTGACCGCTTAGTATGTAGAGGCGCCGCTGCCGCCGCCGCTGTTTGTCGCCATCAGATGATCACCGCGGTGGCCTCGCCATCTTCTTTCTAGGTAAGATTTGTGTCAATGTTCTTTCGTATGTCTGATTTCCTGTGTATCCAGAGACAGCGCCTGAATTGCTACTACTTGTCAGGACGTCTGCCCCGATCGGTAAGGCCCCACGATATATACGTTTGGCCGTCTGTGGAGGCGGCAACCTTAATTTGACAAATTAGAGTCGGATTCGGGCATCCTTACCTGAAACAGCTTGCCCCAAAGGCCAAAACAGACTCGGATTCGGGCATTCTTACCTGAAAAGCTTGAAAAACAGACCTGGATTCGTACATCCTCCTTACCAAAAAAGTGTTGGTACGTGTTTATTCCGGTTCTACTGTTGCGGCGGTTTCTAGGAAAGTGATCACAGTCCTACAACAAACTTGATAATGTATAAAAATCTGCTGAAAAAAACAGCAGATAAACTGAAAATTCATTTATTTGCAATAATCTACTTCCATGATAAAGATTTTGGTTTTTCATGACGCTTTATTTAGAATATGTACTCTTACATGAATCAGGCAGAATGGTATAGCCGAAAGAATTAGCTGCAACTTATACAAGAATTAAATACTATTATAATTTAGAACGGCGGAAGTAGACTATATAGTACGTTTACACAATAACAATACAAGCAACAGAAGACCGTATTTGTTTTCCCTGGCTCCTACTTACTTAGACTTAGCCCATGGCTTGAGAATCGAAAGCACAACTATGATGGCAATTACCAGAAGAATGATAATTGCAATCATCATGCACTTTCTCGACTTCTTCTGTAGGTTTTTTGCTTCCCGTAGTGCTTCAGTACCAGTTACCACATGGTTTACAGCATTTTGAACCTGACGGTGGAAATGGATCAGCGCTTAAACTTGACAATTTTTCCAATATACGGACCAATAGGATGATTAAATTCAGTCTTTTTTTTTTTTTTTTTTTTTTCTTGAAAGTGTGGCTTAGCATTAGCACGTGCTTCATTAAGTGGAAGTGTTTTTTTTCCAGTTACATATAATTAGACCCAGAAGTGAAGTTACAAACCTGATTCTCTATGTTGTCTAGTACCTCTCCTTGTGCATCAACGAGTGCTGCCATGTCTGCAAAAATCTGAAAACAAACAGTACACGCCATGGTTTAGTGGCCACAGGCATGGAAATTGATGTGATCAATTATGTACATGTTATAATAAATAATACTCCTTCCATTCCAAATTATAAGTCACTTTTACTTTCTAGGTTCATCCATTTAGTTATGTATCTAAACATATTATTGTATCTAGATACATAACTAAATGAATGAACCTAGAAAAAGACAAAAAGTGACTTATAATTTGGGATGGAGGGAGTAATAAATATTCTTATAGCTTGTAAACAATATCATATTTGACATTCTGATCAACTTCGAGTAATCTGCATTCTTGCAAAAACTACCTGTTGCAGTTCAAGGAGCCTTTTTTCTATCTCCATGACTGCATCATGCCGTTCCTGAATTTCTTCAACGGTAGCTAGAACCTGTAGCTCAAGTGCAATTTATGAAAAGTAAGGCGAGAATAGTTAGACGTAGCACACTGAGATGAACAATACAAGTCTGAAGTGAATTTAAATAATAATGTATTACTAGCTGACCTGTCCCCTGCCAGTCCCTTGGATTGCTCTCTCAAAAGATCTGCTCGCTGCTTCCAGTCTCAATAAGACGGTCAATCACCTAGTCATGGTGACAAAATTAATGTGGTCAGAAGAGGTAATTGTTTTCTGTACCTACCTTAGTATAGTAGAACCACCATCCTCACCTCCTCGGAAGGTTTTGTTCCCGTGACTGTTCCAGTTCAAGATTAAGGTTTGTCAATATTCAATCAACAGGATAACTCAAAACTAAAATGATGGATAAAAATTACTGGCCTGTGAAGATCCTTCTCTCTACAACTTCTCGGTACTCTTCTTGTATAGTTTGTCTTAGATTCTGCAATGAATGGTAAACAATATGATTCCTGGTCTTCAATTCGTTTCGACAAAAAAGATGGGGAGGGAATAAAGGTCATTGCACCTGGAAATCATTCATTCTTTCTTTCAGCTTCTTCTTCAATGCACTGCAATGGAAGTTCAACTTTTGTTAGATTATTTTTGATATGCAATCTTTCCTTCTATGCTACTATGTTTCTATCATATGGATTCAATTCAAAATGTTGTGGATCAACTGGTAAACTAGCATGTTCTTGAAATACATTCTGCTCAACTCATTTGCTACCGTAATAGATGTTTGCATTGCATAATAAATGCATGAAGATCTTACATGGTCATCGACATCCTTGATCGGTCTACGCTTGTGCCCTTCCCACAGCCTGGCTTCTTTCTGTTCTCAAGATTCTGCAAACCGAAAAGGAGGATGAACACTGACGAGCATCAGGTGAATGTGAATCACATGCTGAAGATATGGTCAGGCTAATGTCTGTACATTTCTGTCCATCTGTTCCAACTTCACTTTTACGTTGCGTGCGATCTTGCCAACTTCATCAATGTCTTTCTCCATGCGCCCTTTTATCGCTGGAAGACGAGTTATTTCAGATGAGCGTTCAGTTAGATGTTCAGTTTAGAAATGCTGATATCAGTATGTGTGTCAACAAGTGAAGTTGCATATGCACCTTTCATTGCAGAAGCTTTAGTGACTGACTTCGATTCCTCATTAGCTTCCTGTAGATTTGCAGAAATTATAAATTGTCGACAGGGGTCCAAAACTAACACGACCAGGAAATGCACGGAGAAAAAATGTTGTCACGGAGAACTAACATTTCCAAACAAAACTACAAAAGTTGAGTAATATATAGTTACCTGAAGCTTGTGAACTATGTTGGACATCTTATCCAACAGGGTCTCAATCTCTTTGACCTAACAGGAAAAAAAAACTCCTTGTAAGAAAACAGTAAGTATTTCTGCATAACCACATAAATGAAGAGTTGATAAAACTTTCTGATCTGCACTTGTGCTTTCATTATAAACTGAAGATCAAACCTGTTCAAAGAAGTCTTTGAGACCATAATCGGTGTTATCCTTGGGATTTCGATCCCCATCTCAATATCCCTCTCCCTTTCTGGCTTCTCATCCTTCTCAAAGGAATCCTGTCATCGGATTAACAGAACCCGTAGCGGTTCCAACTAGCACACATCAGTTAAATTACTAAATTATCATGAAGAAAGCCACTACAAATCGATTTTGCACTGAATTTGGAGTATCTCGGTGTTTGCAGTTTATCCCATCGGGAAAATCAGTCAGGCTACAAAGACATATATTCTGCCATGACAAAAACCATTGTTTCCATACATACAGTCTAAGTACGCGTCATGAAAACCCGAACTGAAAAAGGAGAGACAGACGATCTTGCAAGAAAGAAGTGTACATACCGTGAGAAGATTGTTCATCTTGTGACCCTCGGAGAAAGAGACGTACGGAGGAGCCTTCCCTTGGGTTTCTCGTGCAGCAGGTGAGTGCGAAGAACAGCAAGCCGCCGATGAAGAAGAAGGAAATGGCGTATTCAGAGGACTTTGGAGAAGCCGTTGTGAGGAGGATAGCTAGTAGGAGTAGTAATAAACTATAGCCAGCATACAGCAAGGATGATCTTGGCGACGCCGGCCAGTACTAGAAGCCATTAACTAGCAAACAACCGGGTTTAGCAACTAACTAAAGAGACTTAATGCCTATTCAATGGTACGGTAATGACTACGCTGCCAACGGATGGAAGAATGCACGGCGTTCTCTTTCGGTGGTCGCCAGGGAAGAGACGGCCGTGTTATTTATTTACTTTTCTTTTGAAATCGCCATGAAAGTGCGGGCGCGTGGGCTACTAGGATCCATCTGTGCCCCGAGTTTAATGGGCTGGGCTGGTATCGGTGCTGTGCTCGATGCTCGGTGGCTAAAGAGGCTGTTGGGCTCTGTTGGACCTCATTGTTCCAGGGTAAGCCGAAAAAAAAAAGAGTTCAAATGTTCGATCATTAGTGCTAAAAAATCATCCTGGCCAGTCCCGCTTGGATTTCGACGCCGGCGAAATCGTTGTCGCCGTCGTCGTTGTTGGCCGTGGGCCACCGGCGTCACACTCGGCTTGAGTCACCTCGGGGGTTGACGTCATCGCTATCGCCGTCGTCGTTGCATGGCCGTGGGCCACCGACGGCGCACTAAGATCCACCTCGGGCAGTCGCTGCGAGTGTGTGATGCCCGCTTGATGTTCGGCCGTGTGGATTTCGGCGACGGGGAGACTACATTCAGTCGGCGTCTAGCGTCAAAGCATTTCACATAGTGTGTTGTGTTGGGTGGCTCGGTGGCGGGCTCACTACCGAATCACGCGATTTCCGTGAGGCTCTTCCTCACGGGATAGGCTCTTTACCCCCGGGAAAGGCTTTCCGGGGTAAATCACGGATATCGATGACGGGAAAAAAAAAGGCTCTTCTTCGCCCGGCAGCTGTTGCTGTCTTTTGTTGTGGCCACTTCCTCTATGGTTTTGTGGAGTCGTGTTGTGTCGTGTTTGTAATGTTTGTTTAGCGGTCTCGGCTTCTTCTCTTAATGAAAAAGACACGTGAAGACGTGTTCGAAAAAAAATCAATGCTAAAAAAAGAATGTTCGATCATGTACGGTCGCTCCCTTATGAATGAATGGGTTGGCTCTTACAAATTGTTTTTGTAGTAGTGCCTCTTCCATGGGTGACTAGGTATGGACAAGGAAGGGTTCGGAGTAAAATTAAATCGACTTGAATCATCTCTTTTTATTGTGATAATATATAATCCACTTAAATTAACCAGGTCAACAGCGCATACGTTAGTAGGAGCGACCGAGACAATGTACGTCCTCGTCACGCGTAAGGCACGTCTGCAGCCTATATGGTCGTTCTTCCAAACATGGAGATGCCGAAACTAAACAAAACAAGAACCTCCAATTGATGTGACTTTTTAATTGAATTGGAATCTAAATCTCCTCTACTACCAGCCACTGCCTGCCGACGACAATTGGAAGTTTGGAACGGAGCCTACGGAGGTAGTACTCGACCTACTACGCTGCGGTGAACTGGACGACGTACTGGTGAACTACTTGCTGATGATTGTTGCACAACTTGTGCTTATCAAGGTGCATTGACAGAGTCAATTAACAAATTAAACACACGAAAGACCTAGTAGTAGTAATTAAAACTGAAGCCACCATCTGTTCTTTAGTGGTGCCTTGATGTAGCCCTCGTGGATTCATGAAGGGAATCATAGTTATCTGTGAAGGTCGTTGTCGCTGACTTTTTACCTAACTTCTGTTTCAAAATACTCCCTCCATCATCATTTGTAGGGCGTGTGAAGAGATTTGACAAAGACCACGGAAGTCTAGGAAGGTATGCGGTGGTAAATAAATGCATGCATGCAAACGCTCCAATGAAAACACCAAAGCTTTTCATTGGACGCTAAACTCAAAATAGTCCTCCGTATTAAATGGCTGAAGCTTTTGATTGGAAGCTGCTAGGACTCCACGAGATGGGTACCACCGGCGCCCTACAAAAGATCAAAATTGAGAAATCTTCATACGCCCTATAAAAGATGATAGAGGGAGTAGTGCACAAGCTATCAAGGCACATTCTGTTATATAATATATATACAGTGTAGTATTACCTTACATTTTGGTATAAATAAATCAACTACTAAAGCTATTGCATACTTACTAGATAACGCATAAATACTCCATTCGTTCCAAATTATAAGTTGCTTTGATTTTTGGTTCATTCATTGTATTATGTATTTAGACATATTATTATACTGGATACATAGTAAAATGGATATACCAAAAAAAAAGTTAAAGCGATTTATAATTTGGAATGAAGGGAGTAGTAAACAATTGATCATATGCTGCTTAACATTTAATCGGAATTTAGTCATAGCACTATAGCATATAAGAAGGTTCCCAGTTTGTTGAAAACTAACCTTTAGAAATAGCTGCTCCACAAACTAAGTCCTTAGTTAATTAAGAATGACTGAATTTATATGCTTCCTAATAAAGTCGAACACCTGCGATCTGCAAATGGGTCAATAGAAGATTCTCCGTTATAACAATTCAAGAAAGAAGACTCTTAAGATTCACCACCAGTATGATAGATAGTTAATTATACATAAAGAAATACAATTAGCTAAAAGAAATATGCATGTCATTAGAAAAACATACTTTTGCCTTTGCATCATGCTCAGAAAGTTCACTCTGTAGTACTTGAGAATGCAGTCTGCCTTCAATGTTTACTCGCGTACCCTATGGTTTTGCATAAAGGTAGGTAAAGTACTGGCCAATCTAACTACAAATCAGATGTCCAAACCAAGTTTATGGAAGCTTAGCTATAGAATGCATACCTCATCTGTTTCAGAGCCAGTAGCAATGTAACATTCAGATATGGAATGGCCAACAAAGTTCTGGAAAAAGGTTTAACAAATAAGTAAATCGTTCACTCAATGACACTGTCGGTGCCTTTCAGCACAGGAAGCAACTCAGTATACAAAGGGTATGTTGTAATAGCTGAAGGGTAACCTCTGTATACACACGACAGTTAATAATTATAACGTAACTATCGGAAACACTAAAATATTTCATGAAATCAATTGACTGATCAAACTACAAACCACTATAAGGATAAGCTGGTAACTAAATCTGCAGGAAACACACTAAGTGAACCAATTTAGGGTTGTCAAGAACCTAAATATATCTAAAAAAACAAGTGGTGCAGTGGGATTTGAAGCACTTCCTTTGCACACTTATCCATAAAAAGAAAAACCTTAGAAATTCTCTCATTGATCGAGACAAAAGGAAAAGAGCATCTTGATCACCAATGTTGATGACTGTACTTCGTAACATCCCGGATCAATCAGATACAATTGTAAAAGAAAGGTAATTGTCACAAACTCACAGTAGGATTTATAATACTGAAACATCAACCAAGCCATCACTATCTTTGCATGAGAATACTGGATTCACTACTTCTAGTAATTATGGGCAAAGAAACATGGATACCCTGCTCACGCAGCCTTTTGGAATTCCATCAAACACCAGGGCTGCATCCTGTACGACCCTCCTTCCTTGGTATTGAACTGAACCACCGACACACTACCACCACAAAACACCAAATCAACATGCAAATAACCTTCCCTCAAGAAAAAAAAACTCACAAATAACCAATCTTCAAAAGGTGTTAGGAGAGGACCGGATCTGAAGGAGTGTGTACCTCGGCCGCCGCTGGAGGGAGGAGCTTGACCTGTGCAGACCTAACGGATGAGATCACCTCGGCGTGGGTCGCAGCACAGTCGTTGGACGGAGGACTTGAGCATCGATGCATCGGTGGACCAAAGAGGCGAACAGAACGCCCTCTGTGTTCCTCGTGAATTCAAGTTTCAGCAATCTGACTGCGTGAGGGCGATCCGCACGAGACGACCTAGGCATGGCGGCGTACATGGACTGGCCCGAGCGACGGTGATCCGCACCATCTGCCCGAGCGACGGCGAGTGGTGGCTGGGGACACGAGCGGAGGGATGGCCGCCGGATGGGCGATGAGGATAGACTTGCGGTGGAAAGCTAGCTAGGAGAGGCGGCGTGCGGAGGGAAGGTAGGAGAGCTCCCGATCAAGGTGATCCCGCGCGCCGATCAGACTCGCCGTCAGCGAGCCCCTCCGACTCCTATGTAGATCGATCCGCCGGTTCGCAGTTCGCCGGCGGTGACACGCTAAGGCGGGGTCATCTGCCTGGGACGGCGTGGGAGGTTCTGCAGTTCGGCGGCGACGCGCTAGGGCGGAGTCGTCTGGCTGGGACAACGTGGGAGCCATACATCAGGAAGGAGTGCAGCGTTAGGAAAGTGTCGATTAGGAAAGTGCCGATGATTCCTCGGCAAAGAATACGGGTGCGTGCGCGGCAAAGACGACGGGCGCGATGACGGCGGGTGGGGGTGTGTCCAATACTTTTGATCCTGACCATTAAATCGTGTCCGAGTAATGAGAGAAGAAGGTGTAAATCTGGATGGTTCATTTGGGTAGATTTTGAATAGATTTGAACATGGAGAAGTTAGTGTATTAGTAGGGTAGATTTTTTTTTAGTCAAAACGGCACGCAACAACCAATGCGATTTATTTCATAAATAGTAAATGCTAATAATCTTATCCAAATAAGAATCTATCTACCCTACTAATACACCAACTTCTTCATCACTCGTCCAACCGCTCAGATGGCTTTTTAACATTGTCTCTCATTACTCACCCATGAATCAGCTGTCCAGATCAAAAGTATGGGACACCTGCCCACGCGCGCGACGCGCTTAGAAACCGCGCGAGATTATTGGCCCTTTCCTATTTCCGCTCGCTGAAAAACTCCTCCCAGTGGTTGCTACTACAAGGTCACGCGCGGGCTCTGTCTTCCTGGCGGAGGCTGTGCAGGCGCACATCAACAGGAATTCGTGCACGTCGCTTCTTCTCGCGGGTACAGCTCCGATCACCGAACTCCTCGCGGCAGCGCGCGTGCCGGCGGCGAACGCAGCGGCACGGGACACACAAGCCCGGGCCAAGGCCACGGCAGCTTCACTCGCTGTCGCCGTTCAATGCAGGGCCGGATCCTGAATAAAGGTCGCGGCGCATCGCGTGATGGCGTGAGCTGACATGCCGCATGAGGTTGTGCGGCCTGTACATCAACAGGAGGCTGTATTTCTCTGACTCTGTCCCTGTTTTCAACTGGCATTTTAATGATCTTTTTTGAATTAGTGTCGAGTAAGAATTGTTCGACAGACATTTAAAAACAATTCTACTCTTGGAGAGAGGGAAACCTTTCCTAAGGTAATTTATGTCGTCATTCAGTTTCTGTGGTTGTTGTAGCTGTAAGCTTTAAAAGTTTATGTGATTGTTGTATCTGTAGGCTTTCAAATTTACACGGAGAAAAATTTTAGCTATTCATTCAGAGAGGTTTGGGATGCGAGAGTGAGTTCAGGGCTATTCAGTCACAGATAGTTTGTCTACAAGCAGAAATTCAGGAGCCATTGATCTTTGGGATCCCCGTGCTCCTGTGGTAGATGAGAATGATCTATCCTTGAATAGAGTAGGGGATTTGAAGGAGCAACTTAATGGTGTTCAGAAGAAAGGGTTGCATATCAAGCTTTAAATTTTTTCTTTTCCAGGTTCTTTGTTATCACTCTTAAACTGAACATTTCATTTTATTTTTCAGAATGGCAAAGTTTCACGATCTCGACATGCCTGGACAGAGGAACATGTCATTATGGCAGAGTTCTGTTTCAATTTTGAATGCTTGTAGATGCAAGAATTCAGCGTTTGGTTGAGGACGAGGCAGTGCTGGAGAAGACGCTATCAGGGATCAAACAATCAGTGGGTTGTCATCTTGCTATTTACCTCAGGTCTGCTGGTTCACAAAGCAATTTGTTCAGACACAAGTACCGTAGATATCACGAAATAGTATTTTGAAACCATTCCATGGCTGATAAAATAAAATATAATAGATCTATCTTTTCACATGAACCTTAGTATCTCATTCTATGCTTGAATACCAAGAAAGATATTGCCTTTTGTTTGTTTGACACCGACAGCGTTAGCACGGGCAATATACTAGTATAATAAAAGTGTGAGTGGTGTTGCAATTCCAAAAGAACATGCAGACCATATACATGTACCTACAGGAGGGCAGTTGCGTGCGCACAGCAGCTACACAAGAGCACAACAATCTGACTTTTGTTTTCATTAGTGAGTGGCAAGTATGATAATTACTCTATAACTCCATGAGGAAGTACAAAGCTACAAAAACTGGAGTACCTCTTGAGGTACTCCAAAAAAAACGTAGAGTTGGCCTCTAGCTCCACCTTTTTCTTGGAGCGGAGTTCCTAGAGCTGGAGGTGTTTGGCAATGTAGAGTTAGAGCGGAGCTGTAAAAACTGGAGCGGAGCTGTCCTATACAGCCCCTATAAATGGTTTCAGTGATCAGTGAGAGAATAAATGAACTCCTAATAGTATGTGAACAGTAGCAGCGTCAGAGAAGCTGGAGTTGATGGGGGCACTACCAAAATCCTTATTTTAAAGTCTGCAAGTAATAAACTTGCTTCTTAGTATAGTGGCTTTTGTAAATACTTTTGGTGCTCACTATGGCTCAAAAACTTTACTTTTGAGATTCCTTAGAATATTATGCTCTTGTTTGTGATGATGAATAACTATATGTATTGGTCGATGTAAAAAAATGAGATATTACTATATTTTTTTTAAAAAAAAAATAGCTCAAGTTAAAATTATCTTTTTATGCTTTCAGGGACAAGGAGGAGCACCGCCGGTGCATCACCGCCTGTCTTGTTAAAGGCACTTACCTTCTGGAGAGCGAGCGAGCCAATTGCTGGGAGGAGGACGCCAACTCCGAGCAGCTCGCGCCGGCGTGGTGGGAGAGCTTCCACTTCCGCCGGCACCGTGTGCTTGTGTGCGTGTGCGAGTGCCTCCTCTGCAAGATCGGCCATCACATCCTTGCAACCAGAAGCACGCCCTTCATCTATGGAGCTATCTTCGAGTACGCGCCACCGGCCGGCGTGCGCCGCCACCAGTCGGCTCCGAGCTATGTCGTCGCCTTCCGAGGCACCATGCGACGCGACCCCACAACACTGGGTGACATGCGCCTCAACCTCAGGATCCTGCTCAACGAGCAGCACTTCTGCGGCCGCTTCAGCCATGCGCGCACAAAGGTGGAGGAACTCCTCAACTCCATCCCCAAAAAATGGCGGCGGCGGGGTGTGGCTCGCGGGGCACTCGCTTGGCGCGTCGATAGCGTTGGATGTGGGGCGCCATGTCATGACTGAGAAGGAGCTGGAGCTCCCCACCTTCCTATTCAATCCGCCGCAGGTGTCGCTGGCTAGCCTGGCTCCGGCGATCAACAAGCTGCCCATCGCGGAGGTGGCAAAAAGGGCGCGCACGCCTCCAGCTCCGTCGTGAAGCATGTGCTGGGGAAGACGGTCTTGAAGCCCCACAGGAGGAACATGGAGGAGAAGTTCGAGCGGCTGTCGCCGTGGGTGCCGAACCTGTATGTGCACCCGCGGGACGTCATCTGCAGCGGCTTCATCGACTACTTCGAGCAGCGGGAGCGCCACCCACGCATGGCTGCCACGGCCGTAATGTCGTACCGAGACATGTGCCGCTCTGCTATCGGCAAGCAGAATGATCGCCCTCATCTACTACCATCCGCTGTGCTGTGGAAGAACCAGAGCTCCCAAGGCAACCCACACGAGCTCCGGCAGTGGTGGCAGCCCCAAGGCCCCGAATTGAAGTTGACCAGCCAGTTGTACAAGTGGTCTTGATGAGTATTGACCGGTCTTATACGTGCTTGTTCATCTATTCGATCCCATGGATGCTCACTATAAAAAAGTGGTCCACTGGGTGTTTGTAGTTTTAATTTCAACATGTGTTAGTACAAGTATATTGGGTTGTTGTTTCACAGATGATCTTATGTTATGCCATATAATCATGAGACATTGCACAACCAACTTATTATACAACAAATTATATTTTAAGTTGTGTTATAGTAGTAATTCAATTATCTTTAATTTGTGCAATAAACAAAGAAAAAGTTTTTTTTTTTAGTACATGTAAATTCTAATCATACAATGGTGAAATAGTTATCTTGCATCCTCATCCCCAAGAAAGATGTGGCGGTGGCACCCGGTGACTTCCGGCCGGTCTCCCTCCAAAACTGCCCGGTGAAAATCCTAACTAAACTACTCGCCACTGCGTTTGCAGCTACAGATCTCGCGCTGATCTACCCCTCGACCAGACCAGGTTCATCCGTGGGCGCTCAATCTCGGAGAACTTTGTCCTGGCCACCGAGCTTGTCCAGCTGTGTCACAAATGCCACGCCCCCACACTTGTGCTCAAGCTGGATTTCGCGAAAAGCATTTGAACGGTGGATGCATCGCCTACTCAGCACCTCCAAGTCGGTGGATGCTTCACATGCTTTATCTAGTAGATCTGTTCATCATAATTTATATTATGGAACTTGTCTGAAATTGCCTAATATTTTAACACATGTCGGTTCCTCATATGGTTTCAAAATCTTTCTACTACCAGCTTGAAACCCAATTGATCTGCCACTTTCAGTCTTGAGCATAATATAAGTTCAAATATAATCTCACTCTCCAATAAATCAAATAAGTCCAATTTTAACTAGCTATTGGTTATAAAAAAATAGGAAAATTTTGTTTTAGGACACTTTACTTATGTGAAATTGGCCGTGGGATATTGAAATATTTTTTTTCTTTTGCTGAAGACTAATTTCTTTGCTGTAGGATACAGGGCGGTGTCCTACAGTAAAGAAAAAAAAAAAAGTGTCACACAACAATTTTATATAAGTGTAGTGTCTTGTAGCAAAATCAATATTTATATTTTAAAATAAATTTATAATAACAATATATATTTCATACTTAATCTCGTATTAGTTATTATGTGTGTATAGACATTAAACTTGTGATTGTTTTTTTTCGACAATGTGTAGTAGTACTAACTAATATAATTAACTTGACAACTTGTGCTTTTCAAGGTGCATTGACAGAGTCAACAAGTTGATATACAGGTCCTCATATGTGTAACATTGATTGTTGCACAACTTGTGCTTATCAAGCTGCATTGACAGAGTCAACAAACACATGGAAGACCTGCAAGTAGTACTAATTAAACTGAAGCCACAGTCTGTTCTTTAGTTGCGCCTTGATATAGCCCTCGTGGATCCATGAAGGGATCGAATCATCATCCGTACGTGCAGGTCGTCGCTGACTTTATACCTAACTTTTGTGTCAAAATAGTGCACAAGCTATGAATTCAAGGCGCATTTCTGGTACAGATGTACATTTTGCTTTCTCTTACCTTTGTTTTTAGTGCGCTATGCACTCCGTTTGATATTTGTTTACTTATTAAAGACAATCACGAATATATAATAAGGTCCAGAGGGAATTAATATTGTTAATTACCTGATAATTGCGTTACTATGTACCATATATGGTGGCCAAAGCAATTTGAATGAAGATCTTAAATCAACTAAGCTATCTTCCTCAAAAAAAAAAAAAAAAAAAAAAAAAAAACTAAAAAGCTATTGTATAGTTCCTAAATGACGCAAATAATAATCAATCAATCATCTAGTATCATTTAACCTTTAATTGGGTAAACGACCGCGATATTTTTCTAGATAATATGGAAGAAAAACATCCGGTCATCTCCACATAGCTTCAAACTAAATAGGCTTAAGACACCAAATACATAGGACGCCGAGATGCAAGAGCCCTAGCGCCCGACGGCCTCACCGCCCGCCGCCGACGGTGGCACCGGCCAACCAGTGTCGACGCCCCCTCCTCCCCCTCCTCATCCGTCGTGTTACCAGGGCTACGCTGGCCACCACAGTAGCCGAAGCCCGCCGCCGCCGCCGGACACGGCCGCAGCGCGCCGACGGCTTCCAGCCGTCGGGTGGCCACCCGGCCAGCCGCGAGCCCACGCCGGCCTGCAACTCGCTTGCCCCCAACCCTAGATGGCACAATGGGGACATCTTTGGCAGCTCCGTCGCCGCTGCCACGATCATGGCACGGATAGGGGGCAAGAACTACCCTCGGTGCCTCGTGCCTTGATGTTTTCCTCGCCCACCCAACCGCCCCGCCCAAGCCCGTCCGCCCACCTTGTGCCCCCATGCTGCCCTTTTTCGTCCCTTGGGGTAGCACGGAGGGACATCCCAAGGCCTCGTTAGTGGGTGGACGATGATCTCATCGATGATTTCAATTTGGAAGTAGCACCAACTTCCATGGCGCCCTATCCGATGCGGCCCGAGGGGTGGGGCGAGACACCGGGTTGTCAATGTGTCCCGTGATGTCCCCGCCGCACATCCAACCTTTGGGCTGGGTGGTCTGGTGGATGACACAAGCCTCGACAAAAGATGGTGGAAGCGCAACCGGGCGCGTCCCCGCAGGGTGAGCGGCTTTCCTATTCACCAATGGAAGGACGCGGTCCCCTCGTTCGTCATCGCCTTGGCCACCATGGGAGAGTGTCTACCCCAACACCGATGGGTGGTGTGACATCCTTCCTTGCTACGAAAGTGCCTTGGGACGGCTTCTACCGAGCCTTGCTACGACCCGAGGAAGTGTCCACTTCACCCGAAAAGATCCCTATGGAGATTTGTGACACGTGTTTCAACTGCCCCTCCTCACACCACACAATGACTTGCCGACTACTGCGGTGTGGCTTGTATTGCCGTGACTTCAAAGTCATAACAAATGTAGCTAACACGACTTACATATTAGATACAAGAGAGAAGCCACGAGAAGCTTTGCCTATGCAACATCTAGATGATCAGGAATTCAAGACAAGCTTGCCTTCCTCTATAACTAGACTAGATACCTAATGCTCTAATTATGGTGGAACTAGGGCTTGGGATCTTGATGGCTTGATTGGTTTGGAGTAGAATGAATTAGGGTGTCACCTAGGGGCCTAGAGGTCTTGTTATATAGCCCCGGAGGATGCATCGTGGCCCTTGGATCAAACCGACCTTGAGCAATGGTGTAGATCTCTCCTCAATGGCGGTTGTGAACTAACCTAGGAAGTTGGAGGCTAATGTACATGGCCCCCACTAGTCGGCCAACTAGGGTAGGGTGGTCAGCCGACTAGGGTAGGGTGGTCGGCCGACCATGCCCAGTGACAGGTGGGTCTCACCTTACAAGCTCTTGCTTGGTGTCTTCTAAATTCTTCTTTCATAGGAGCCAAGGTGGATTACTTCACGAGCACGCCTATCCTTCATATCTTTTGTAAACTCTCGTGTTTTTCCCGTTTAATCCCCTGAAAATATATAAATCACCAAAACTCGTGGAATTCTCAAGTAGTATGGCCCCTATTCTATGTTGATATTCATTTTATGGTTTTATTTCATGTTTGGTTGCCTATTAAATATTTGCAATAGTAGGTGCCAACACACACCATGATATCTTAGACTTGATACTTGTCACTTATCATTTATCATTATCATTATCATTATCTTTATCATATGACTTATCCCTGTTGAGAATAGCTAGATATCATATGGCTTATTCTCGCATTATCACACCGCAAGTGTGATCAATCAATTATCCATAGCCTACCCCTTTCTTGTGGTAAAATATAAATAATGATACCTGGACTACTTGATGGTATGCCCATCTATGCGCATGTGAATATCATCTCTATTAATATTTCCAAAGATACAAGTGGCATATGAATAATACTATACACACATTTCCTTGCATTGTTGCCGGGGATGATAGCCTAGTATTAAAGTGATGCTTTGGAATGTGTGGTGGACCTCTTTGGAATGTGTGGCAGACTCCGATGACGACGAAGGAAGTGATGGAGTACAACAATAGTAATCGACGTGGACACACGACTATCGACCACAACTACAATGTCGTAGCCTCACCTATGGCTTGCTCTTTTCTAAGTCGGATCTACCGGTGTTCGAGGTGTGTGCGAAAGTGTGGGGCCTACTGTGTGGGTCGATCCAATGAGCCGGCCGGTAGATGCGCAAGCACCACGGTGTTCGCCCGATACAATGGTCATCCCTTAGGAAGCTAGAGCAATGGTGGTAGATCATTCGCCGGAGAAGGTTGCACAGTGGATGGTAGTCTCACCTCCATTATCACCTATGCAAAAATCCACACATCACACCACCTATGGGACACCACAACATCATGGATGTCAAGGCTTGCCTAAAGCTCACCACCTCTCGAAGGTTTGTTCAAAGTGTCGCGGATGTTGACATGTTCGCATGAAGTCTGATCGCCACCCCTACATGCAAGGACTTAGCTGCCTCTCCATGAGTAGCCGACTCGCCGACAAGAAAGTCAAGCGGTTCACCGACAAGATCCTACATAAGGCACCTTCACCGTTGTTGCCACGCCGTGCGTGTGTAGGCACAACCAATGTTGCCACACCACGAAGGATCGCCGCACAACCACTCTCACACGTGCCCCAATCCTAAGCTGGGGAAGTGCTAGTGATGCAACAAATGAGATTCATCGATGGATAGATGAGACCTTCCACAAGGCTTACTAAGGAGAATCTTTTTGCTAATTTGACGCTTTTTAAACTAATTACAGGATTAACACGGGTTGTTTTTATTTTTCAAGAATAGCACATTTGGTGGCGCCTTTGCCAAAGGCGCCACAAATGTATTGATGAGGCGCCATGCATGGCGGCGCTCAAAACCACCACGCCGACACCCACCGCCGGCCGAGCCGACGTGGCGCCTTGTGGCGCCGTTGGCAAAGGCGCCTACAAGGCCGTATAGAGCCTGGGCGCAACGGTCCTTCCCCAACCTCACTCTCCTTCTGTTTTTGGCAGCAGGGAGGGGAAGGCGACCCGAGGGCGACGGAGCCGCCCCATTCCGGCGGTCGGCGGTCTCCCCCCTCCCAATCCTCCTCCATCCTTTTGCTCGGTGAAGGTATTGCTCCTCTCTTCCTTCATTTTTCATGGTGGGTTGATGGTGGGTTGGTGGCTAGGGTTTGGTTGAAGAATGTTTTTGGTGGAGCTATTGTCACGCCCCACTTTTTAATGGGACTTTTAATCTCGCCAGATTGGCGCCGATCACGCTACCAATACGCTACCGAAGTCATAATGGAAATCGAGTTATAGATGAACTATTCGAGCATATATTAACATAGGATAGATGTACTTACAAATGTGTTGAAGACACCACTCGATTATATTGATCAGAGTAGCCAATGTGAAGCGTTGGTTTTATCTCGTGACGGGTCCGCTAGAGTGCTAGACCGCCCGGGCACAACTCCATGTTCCACGTGCAACTTGAGCGATGGAATTCCCGGACTTCTACGCCTTTCTCCTAAGCAACGCCTTGCGTAATCTTCTACGCCGTGGGTCTCCTACTTCGAGTGACCTTACCTTCTGGATATGCCGATATCCGTAAAATAGAGGGGTGAGTACAAACGCATTCAAAGAGTCCCAACCGAGGGGTTGTAATTATTAAGGGTTTGGGCCCTAGCAGAGTCTCTAAAAACTGCTCTCGCTAGTTCCCTGGTTTATCTCATGTCATCACCGCCGTCATGACACCACATGTTAGTCATCATCAAAATGTATATCTAATCATAGATGTTCGCCCTAGCACTTGCCCATTCCAAGGACGGGCTATTCGAATAGATTCAATTAACTCGCAGAGGTGTACAAATTTCCCCACACGATAGACACCGCCCTTACCACCGCGACTTGGCTTAGACACAGCCTAACGAGATCCGTACCCGCTTGGGTGCTACCCTAGGTATATTGGTATAATCTTCACCACGACTTCTCGGGGTTGAAGGACAACACGCCACCCTAAGATGACGCATCACCCTAGACAATATGGTGATACCAAATCACCCACGGCTTTACAGTAATACCTAATTACCCAACCTATACCGTCAACACCACTCAATCTCAAATCATCAATATGTGCCTCTAGCACCGCGCCACCGCGCCCAAACACTTCCGTGGAAGACCACTCAGCATCCACGCCAACCGGACATGGGGCCACTCTCCCCACATCTGCTCCTAATAGGTCGCTTGCCTCGCTCCGCCACCTTGGATCCCAATTATACCTCAACCCAACGGGTGTGAATCAAGCCGCCCCATAAACGACGTGTGGTCGTACGTAATATTATACTAGGTAGAAGGTCTATGAACCGGTCCTTAGGGGAGGCGAGTATCTCTCCGCAGAAACCCCTCGCGGGCGATTCCCCCGACGTGGTATTTAGGCTCTACCGCACTACCACTACTCACCTCTTTGTTGGTTAAGGTTCATTAGGCATTCTCTTGTTTCTCTTGAATATAATGTATGAGCGTAGATAACGTGGATGATTACGTCATCCGGCTTAGCTCCATAGCTACGTTATCAGGCTCACACTACTATTTACTAATCCGATTTATTATTATCATCATCATTATATCATCATATTAAGGTCATGATTAAGGGGGTAAGGACTTGCCCAGGATGTTCTTACGAATCGGCACGGCGTCGAATCGATCCTAGCTCGCTTCGACGGAAGCTCCTAATCGGGTCGTCGAATCTACTTGCGACCGACGATAAACCTAGCTTGAACTATAACATATAAAACAAACATAGAACATTATGGTGGCAAGGGGTTAGATGCATAGAGCTAGATTTTAGATGAATTATGGAAGTCGTTTCACGCGAAACGGAGTTAGTTTGCATGAGATATGGATTTTATAATATTAATCCCTAATTAGGGTAATATTATAATATAATTTTATCATGTGATAATATTGGAACTAATTACATGATAAAATTCTATAAATCAAATAATGAATTTACAAATTTTCTGGGAATTTTTCTCGACTCGAAAGTCCACTTATAACACTCACAGTACAATATCCCGGTATACGTAGCATTTTACAAAGTGTACCCGTGAAGGGTTACATACACGTGGGTGCCACGTGGGTCCACGCGGACGCCACGGTGGCTGCCACATCAGCGCCACGTGGTGACGGGGTTGCCCCAACTGCAGTGACGGCGTGGAACGGGAATGACGTGTCTCCTTGCAATTGGTCGACGCCATGACGGCCACACGACAACAGACGACGCCAGAACCGCTCCCGTCCCGCTCACTTTTTGGGGGGCGCGCGCCGATTCTCGCCGATTCGTCTCGACCAGAACCTCGCCAAGCGTGGGGGTCTATTCGATCCCTCTCGCCCCTCCCGAATGTGGTGGTGCGGGTTAGGGTGATCGGTGGGACGCCTCCCACGGCGCGGCGTGTCCGGCGGCGTCCCGACGGTGGCGCCCAAAGGATCGGGTGTTACTGGCGGCCGTAGGCTTGATAAGGGAAATCGAAAGAGGGGAGAGCGAGGAAGCGTACCACACCGCCAATTGACCGACGACCTACCCCTCGTGGACGGCGGAGCTCGTGTTTCTTCCCGGCGGCGGCGGATTCCCGATTTGGGGGAAACGCCGATTCCGCGGCGTGGAGGAGAGGGGAGGGTAACCGAGGTAAGCCCTGGTGTGTTTCCTGCCCGAGGCGGAGCTTGTGAACCGAGGGGCGAGGTCGATCGAGAGGCCGAGGGGGCCTATTTATAGGTGCGGCGGCGAGAGCGCTGTCGCCGAGATATTTTCTCGACGCGACGATCTTTTTCCTCGACCATCCTTGCCGCGGGTCGTGGACCCCGGGCTAGTGCTCCACCTGGCCGAACACGGTGCTCACCGGAAGTGAGCCGGCCGTCGGTCACGCCGCCGCTGCTACCGGCGGTCGCCGCCGCCATGGCCGGACGCGCCGCATCCAGCCTTAAGTGCGGGCCCCGCATGCCGACGCCTACCGCCAGGCACTCGGGCGCAGGCCCGGGTTGGTCGGGCCTAAGCAAGGTGAGTGGCTCGGGCCAGGTCCCCCGCCGCCGCCTACATCGCCGGGCGCCGCCCGCTGCGCGCGCAGCCGCCCAGCTCGTGCATGTGGGGTTGCCGCGGGTACCGACAGCCCCTCGTGCACGCCCTCGTGGTGGGCGACGACGCCAGCGGGCTCGTACGGCACCACCGCTGGTCCCAGCGGCGGCGGTCGGCCGATGGCAGCGGGCGGGTCCGCGATGTCTCCGAGTCACGCCGTCCGTCCGGGAGGGGAGACGACGACCCGCTGACCCGACCGGCCGCCGAGCGGAGGGGAACGGTCGGGCCTCGCGATGTTGCCTCCGCCCGTCCCTGACCGGTGTTCGAGTGGGCCGCCCATGCGGCGTGGAGGGAAAGAGAAGGGAAGGAAGGGGCTCGGCCGGGCGGCGAAGAGGGAGAAAAGAGAGATTGAGCCCCAAAGCTCATCTCTAAATCCTTTCTTTTTCTTTTTTATTTCCTTTTCTTATTCTCTATTCTTTCTCTCATTTCCTCTCCCACTATTTTATGTGGGTAAATATATTTGTTACATATTTATACAAGCTCTTATATTCACATCTCATGAAAATATTTATTGCACTTGTATAAATATGTAGATATATTTATGTGCACACACATTTTCCCGTTCTCTCTTTATTCCACGTGTAACCTATACATAGATATTTTAAATATTTTCACAAGCACCTTTATATTCCCAGGACTATTATCGCCGAGAATATTTATTTATTATGCTCATAAAAATATTAAATATATATATTCGGTACACACGAAGTTTCGGTATTTTATTCCCGTGAGATGATTTGTAAATCATTACTCATGCAACATTAAACTTCCATAACTAAAATCTAGAACTTACCTTGCACCTTTGGTCACCATAAGGTTCACAAGCAACAAAACAAGGAGACACCTAATTTTCTATATGATGACATGCGTGGTTTTCAAAAACAGGGTTTCGCTTAGCGAAAAATAAATCAAGTTTTAGTTGTAATTAGAAAAAGTTCAAATTTTTAGTGAATTTTAAAAATGATGCAAAACACGGGTGTTACAGCTATGGGGATTTAGGGTTAGGAGAATTAGATTACTTCCTTGTGGATGTAAGGTTTAGTTTCATATTTGTTTAGTTCCATGTGGATTTACAAGTTAGGGTTAGTGATTTTTAGTGGTGGACCATATGATTAATTTAGTTATTTATTGTTTGGGGTTTAGGGTTAATTTGCAATGATGATTTTTAGTGCCTCAGTCCTGTCGTTGATGTGGAGGACAATGATGATGACTTCTGGTCCCAAGCTACTCAAGTAGCCGATGAGATTTATGAGGCGAAGAAGACGAAATGCAAGATGAGGAGACGAAGAAGACGCCAATGCAAGATAAGGAGGCGAACAAAACGCGCAAATGCAAGATGATGAAGAGTGGTGGTCCCAAGCTACTCAAGTAGCCGATGAGATTGAGGCCTCCTACAAGACGCAAAAATGCAGCCGAGGGTGGAGCAAAGGGGACTAGTCGAAGCAATGAGGTTCTTGTGGAGGAGTGTGATTCGACGATGACTTGCTTCCCGTGCTATGTTTCGATTCCTAATGTTGATCGGGTGAATTCATACTTGCATGCCAATATGTAGTGAAGAATGTTGTCTTATCTATTTGCTATGCCGCGAACTATCACTCATGCCGCGAACTCGAAATATTGCAACTAAGTATCATAACCTAGCTACCTAGAATAAATAAATAAAACTACCTATAAGGTCTAACACCAAATCGCTAAACCTAACTAACTAGAAATACCTATACGGTCTCTCACCAAATTGACACCCCAAACTAATCTAAGCATTATAGCTACAAATAATTGCAATGTAATTTACACTAGAAAAGTAAATGAGAAGAGGTTTACCTTGCAATGTCACAAAGGAACTTGGAGGTCGAGGGCTCCAATGGCCGCCCGCCGGCTCAGTGATGGAGGCCCCGCCGGGCGGCGGCATGGCGGCGGCGACCGGGGCGGGCCTCCGGGGTGGCGAATCGGGGCGGGGTGGGGACGGGCGGTCCGGGGCGCGGCGGCACCTAACCCTAATTGTGTGGGACGAGAGAGAAGGAAGCAGGCTCTATGTAAGCCTTTGGGCGCCTTTGCCAACGGCGCCACAAGGCCCCGCCACGCCGCCTCCTGTGCCGGCCGGGGTGGGTGCCAGGGCGTTTTGAGGCGCCGCCATGCATGGCGCTCATTAACGATTTGTGGCGCCTTGGCAAAGGCGCCACCAAATGTGTTATTCTTGAAAAATAAAAACAACCCGTGTTAATCCTGTAATTAGTTTAAAAAAACTGTCAAAATAGCAAAAAGATTCACTAAGGACACCTAGGAAAGCATCTTCCTCGCTGACCCCACCCCCTCGAATGAAGTGGCATTGCAAGAGCTCTTGTGGGACCTAGATGGAGAGCGGTTGAGGTGGTCAAGATGCCGCAAAAGCCACAACGCTTGATCGCCGGTGATGACTAGGTAGCGTGAGTAATGAGTAATAGCACTTGATCTAAATCTGCTAGGGAGAGGGTAGAGCCGATTGTATAACAGTACCCCTAGTGAGTCATTCGTGGCGTATCGTTGTAAGTTCTCGATCTTAATACAGAGATGTACATATTCAAGAAAGGAAACATAGTTTGTAAGCATAAAAGACATAACATTTAGTTAGACCGACAACCGCAATTAAATAGATATTTTTTCCAGTGCAAAAATATATGTGGACTCCACGAAGAGAATGGACAACTTGGGACTTGTGACACGAGGTTAACTCATAGGGACGGCCATTGAGGTCTACGAAAATTTTCTGAAATTTACATAAAAACAAGACATTTTAAATAATATTTTTTAAACTACTGTTGACAGTGTGAACCTAGTAGCACCTATCTTATGTTGCCAGTATACAGCTATTACAACGATCAAATTATGAAGTTTGCTCTGAGACATCCTAAAACTACATGTATTTTTTAACTGAAAAAAAAACTACATGTATTTTTAATGGGACAGAGAGTATATATGCATATTATGCATAAATAAATTAGTACTAATAAAAAATACTTGTATATAAAAGACGGACTGGTACGTCGGCCGCAATCCAATTCATCTGTATCATCAGCTACCACTGCCAGTGCCTCCAAACACACAATAGCTATATATAATGGCTTACGGAATCAAATCGGCATGTGCAAGGTGCTAAACGAGCTAGCAAGTGTACCACTCAGTAAACGCGGCGTCAACGGTGGGCTAGCGGAACTAGTCTCGATCTTAAGTGCGCTGCAACTTGTGCACATCGAGATTCGAGACACAGCACGGTGTATATATATATGTGCAGGACACAGGGATCGATCTTCCACGGCAAAGGACAGGCACCGGCACAAGTAAGGACAAGCAGAGACAACGCACCTTGCTCTCGATCTGCTGCATTGTTGCCTCCCTCTTAGCTGCTGATCATCATCGCCGGTGCCTCGAATCCGATCCTCAGCTCGATCGCATTGAACGCGATGGGTTCTGCAGGCAATGTATTCGCTGAATCCGGTCCGATGCATATGATGTCGAAAATTGGCGCGGCTTCCTCTCCAACGACGACGGTTGAAATTGACTGGTATGTACGTCGTCACGTGATAGATCTCGTTACCCTCATTTTAGGGATTGTTCTAAATTAATATAAGTCATTTTTTTGATTTATTTGATCCATCTATTTTATTATGTATTTATATATATATACCCTGCAATATAATAACCGTCCTGGATCAACCCTCATTTTACGGTTTCAGGGACAACGAGGAGCACCGCCGTTGCATCACCGCCTGTCTTGTTAAAGGCACTTACCTTCTGGAGAGCGAGCGAACCAGTTTGGAGGACGACAAGTCCGAGCAGCTAGTGCCGGCGTGGTGGGAGAGCTTCCACTTCCGCCGACACCGTGTGCTTGCGTGTGTGTGCGAATGCGTCTTGTGCAAGATCGTCCAGCGCACCCATAGAACAAGAGGAACACCCTTCATCTATGGAGCTATCTTCGAGTACGTGCCACCGGAGGGCGCACGCCGCCACCCGTCGGCTCCAAGCTACATCGTCGCTTTCCGTGGCACCATGCTAGGGGATCCCACAATATTCGGCGATATGTGCCTCAACCTCAGAATCCTGCTCAATGAGCAGCACTGCTGCGGCCGCTTCATCCATGCTCGCACAAAGGTGGAGGAACACCTCAACTCCATCCCTAAAAATAATGGCGGCAGCAGTGGCGGGGTGTGGCTCGCGGGGCACTCGCTTGGCGCGTCGATAGCGTTGGATGTGGGGCGCCATGTTATGACCGAGGAGGAGCTGAAGCTCCCAACCTTCCTATTCAACCCGCCGCAGGTATCGCTGGCTAGCCTGGCTCCGGCGATCAACAAGCTGCCCATCGTAGAGGTGGCGAAAAAGGGTGCGCACGCCTCGAGCTGCCTCGTGAAGCATGTTCTGGGGAAGACGGTTCTGAAGCCCCACAGGAAGAACATGGAGGAGAAGTTCGAGCGGATGTCGCCGTGGGTGCCGAATCTGTACGTGCACCCGCAGGACGTCATCTGCAGTGGCTTCATCGACTACTTCGAGCAGCGGAGTGCCACCCACGCATGGCCGCCACGGCTACCGTAATGTCGTACCGAGACATGTGCCGCTCTGCTATCGGCAAGCAGAACGATCGCCCACATCTCCTACCATCCGCTGTGCTGTGGAAGAACCAGAGCTCCGAAGGCAACCCACACGAGCTCCGGCAGTGGTGGCAGCCCCCAAGGCCCCGAATTGAAGTTGACCAGCCAGTTGTACAAGTGGTCGACTTGAGTATTGACTAGTCTTATACGTGCTTGTTGCCTTGTTTATCATCTAGGAGTATTCGAGATCCCGTGGATACTCACTATAAAAAATAGTGATCCAGTGGATGTTTGCAGTTTTTAATTTCAACATGTGTTAGGACAAGTATATTGGTGGTTGTTTGATAGATGTTATATGTTATGCCACATAATCATGTGTTAGGACAAGTATATTGACATAGGATCATCTATCAAACGAATATAAGTTGTTTTATAGCAGTAATTCAATTATCTTTAATTGTGCAATAAACAAAGAAAAGTTTTTGAGTTACATGTAAATATTAATCTTACATTGGTGAAATAGTTATCTTGCAGTTCTAAATTTTCTTGCAGCTCTAATGGATATGAAACCCATAAAAAATTGCTTTGGGCGTAACCCTCTTAGCGACGCTGGGCTACATCGGAACCCGGTGTGTGGTGTCAAATGGGCAAGGGCTGGGGTTGCCATCCCCTTAGTGGCGGCGTCGTATCGTGATCCCGGTAATGGCGATGAATAGTGAGCAAGGGTCGGGTCGCCGCAACCTTAGTGGCGCGCTACATCTCGCGCCGGGGTGTAGTGAAAAATGAGCAAGGGTCTTTGCACTTTCCTCGACGGGTGCGAAAGGGTAAGGAAGCCAGCCGAGCCAACTAGGATTCGCCTAGGTAGCCGGAACGTAGGGTCCCTAACAGGTAAGTTAAGAGAGCTAGTCGATGCGGCTACTAGGAGGCGTGTAAATATTCTATGCGCTCGGGAGACCAAATGGAAGGGCCGTAAGGCTTAAAGAGGTGGAGGGCACCGGCTTCAAGCTTTGGTACACGGGGACAACATCGGGTAGGAATGGTGTAGGTATCCCGATAGATAGGAGCCTTAAGGATGGAGTAGTGGACGTTAGGAGGCAAGGTGATCGGATTATCCTAGTCCGATTGGTCGTTGGAGACTTCGGTCTTGAATGTGATCGCTGCCTATGCCCCTCGTGGTAGGTCTTAGTGAGAGCGCCAAGAGTCAGTTTTTTGGGAGGACCTAGATAGCATGGTTAGTACTTGTGCCTATCGGTGAGAAACTCTTCATAGGAGGAGACCTCAATGGCCATGTGGGTGCAACAAATGTAGGGTTTGAGCGAGTACACGGGGTTTCGCACGGTAGTAGGAACGAAGAGGGGAGGTTGTTTTGAATTTTGCTTTGGCCTATGACTTGTTGTTAGCGAATACCCTCTTTAGAAAGAGGGAATCCCATTTAGTGACCTTCCGTAGTGGACAACACTTTCGAGCCAGATCGACTTTATCCTTGCAAGAAGGGAGGATAGGACTGCTTGCCTAGATTGTAAGGTGATACCCGGGAGTGTGCGGTCCCTCAACACAAGTTTGTAGTGGCGGACTTTCATTTTCGGGTGCGTGCCCACCGGGACAAACGTGTCAAGATTACGAGGACGGTGGTGGAAGCTTAGAGGGGAAGCGGCACAATCGTTTAAGGAGAGGATGCTAGGCGAGGGGCCTTGGGAAGAAGAAGAAGATACAGACGACATGTGGCTGAAGATGGCAACATGTGTACGGAAGGTGGCCTCAGAAGTGTTGGGTGTGAGTAGGGGAGGCAAGAAGGAAGCCAAGGACACCTGGTGGTGGAACGACGAGGTACAAAAAAGGCTATTAAGGAGAAGAAGGAGTGCTTCAAAAAGCGCCTCCATCTCGACAAGAGTGCAGCCAACATCGAGGGCTATAGGAGAGGGCTGCAAAGCGAGCTGTGAGTGTAGCAAAGGGTCAGGCTTTTGATGACCTTTACCAACGGCTAGGCACGAAGGAAGGGGAGAAGGACATTTATAGGATCGCTAGGATACGTGAGAGGAAGACAAGGGACATAAACCAAATCAAATGCATCAAGGATGGGACAGATCGACTGCTGCTGAAGGACGAGGAGATCAAGGACAGATGGCGAGAGTACTTCGATAAGCTGTTCAATGGGGAGAATGATAGTCCTACCTTTGAGTTGGACGACTCATTTGACGATACTTGTAGACGCTTTGTGAGGAGAATTCAGGAGGCAGAGATCAGAGAGGCTTTGAAGAGGATGAAGGGAGGTAAAGCGATGGGCCCTGATGGCATTCCCATTGAGGTGTGGAGATGTCTGGGAGCGAGAGGGGTAGTATGGCTGACTAAGCTTTTTAACCTCATTTTTCGGTCGAACAAGATGCCTAAAGAATGGAGGCGAAGTATATTAGTACCAATCTTCAAGAATAAGGGAGATGTTCAAAGTTGTACTAACTACCGGGGATTAAGCCGATGAGCCATACGATGAAGCCGTGGGAGAGGGTTATCGAGCATCGCCAACGCTGGTCGACAAGTGTGACCCAAAACCAATTTGGGTTCATGCCCGGAGGTCGACCATGGAGGCGATTTTCTTAGTACGACAGCTTGATGGAGAGATTTAGGGAGCAGAAGAAGGACTTGCACATGGTCTTTATTGACCTCGAGAAGGCGTATGACAAAGTACCGAAAACGCCATGTGGTGGGCCTTAGAAAAACACAAAGTCCCAACTAAGTACATTACCTTCATCAAGGATATGTACAAAGATGCGACGACATGTGTTCGAACATGTGATGGCGATACCAAGTGACTTTCCAATTAACATAGGACTACATCAAGGGTCAAAGACTCAGCCCTTATTTATTTACTCGGTGATGGATGAGGTCACAAAGGGATATACAGGGTGATATCCCTTGGTGTATGCTCTTTGCTGATGATGTGGTGCTAGTGGATGAGAGTAGAGCAGGGGTAAATAGGAAGTTAGAGCTGTGGAGGCACACGCTAGAGTCGAAAAGGGTTCGATTGAGTAGGACTAAGACCGAGTATATGATGTGCGACTTTTTTAGCCCGATTAGTCACGAGGATGGGGATGTCACCCCGATGGACAAGTGGTGGCCAAGAAGGATACTTTTCGGTATTTAGGATCTATGCTACGTAAGGATGGCGACATTGATGAAGATGTTAGACATAGAATCGCAGCAGGTTGGCTAAAGTGGCGTCAAGCTTCGGCATCCTATGTGACAAGAGGGTACCACGTAAGCTAAAAAGGGAAGTTCTATAGGACAACGATTCGCCCGGGCGATGCCAGTATGGTGCTGAATGTTGGCCTACAAAAAGGCGACATGTCCAACAGCTAAGTGTGACCGAGATGCGTATGTTGCGCTTGGTTTTGCGGGCATACTAGAAGGGATAGAGTTCGAATGAAGATATTCGATAGGGTCGGGGTGGCCCCTATCGAGGAGAAATTGATTCAACATCGGTTGAGATGGTTTGGACATGTTCAACGGAGGCCTCCCGAGGCGCCGGTGCGTAGTGGAGTTCTAGAGCGGGTAGATAATGTAAAGAGAGGTAGAGGCCGACCTAGACTCGACTTGGGACGAGGCGGTTAAGCGAGACCTTAAGGAGTGAAATATCTCCAAGGATTTAGCTTTGATAGGAGCGCTTGGAGGCTAGCTATTAACGTGCCCGAACCATGACTTTGTTTCCTTTTCTATCTACCCTATCTTTATCCTTTTGTCTTGTGCCTTTCTACGCTCTTTTGTACTTGTTTCATATGGGTTTCATCTCTAGCCTACCCCAACTAGCTTGGGACTAAAGGCTATGTTGTTGTTGTTGTTGTTGTAGTTCTAAATTTTTGCTCATCAGATGGTTGCTGCACGAATGTAGGTAATTTATATATACACAATTCTAGAGCACTATTTGGGGTGTTATTTAGCTACAAAAATCAGGAGGTCACTTTATGTATTTTCATAATGGAATAGGTGGGTAATTTCCTCCTCAGCGAGTAAGATAAAACACTTCTCTCTCTTGCTAGGTTGCTTCAAGAGAGGACACAATGGTGTCCCTCTCGGTCGTGTGGTGTTTGGTTGAACTCGGATTGCTCGGCCCCTTCCTATGGGCACCAACCTTCCCCTTAAATTCTAAGGAAGGTTGCGTACAAGGCAGCACAATCTATGGTCTTCATGCATTGAGGTCAGGGGTGTTGTTGCAGCATGGATAGGCCTTGGCGTTGTCGTGGAGTTGGGGGAGCCGCAGGCGCCACCAGACATCATCGATCCTTGGTGAAGGCGCTCCGGATCGTGGGTTGATGAGTAGGCTCGGGAGCCCAATGCCCCAAGCATTACAGGAAACTGGGCCTTCGTGCATTTTGCCGAGCACGCGACAAACCAGCTCTCGGCAAAGTATAGCTTCGCCAACAGCCGTTCTCGTGAAAAACTCCCTCGGCGTAGACGCCTTTGCCGAGAGCGCGACCATCGACAAAGTCAGACTGTAGGCAAAGTTCCGCTTTGCCGAGAGCGAAGCAATCAGCAAAGAAAGACCCTTGGCAAAGAAATTCTTTGCCGAGAACCCGTCCCTTGCCTCTCGGTAGAGGTACACGCCGAAGGGTGACGCCATCCACCTCGCTAAATTTGCCGACAGCTGACGCTAGGCTGTCGGCAAAAGTTCGCCCCTTTGCCGAGCTGTCCTCGGCATAGTTTTTTTTCGCATAGCAAAAAAAAAACGGCGCTACGTGTCCCTCTACAAATCGGATCTTCGCCGACTACTTCACAGCCCAGCTGTCGGCATAGAGTTTTTTTGTTCCACAACGGCCTCGGGGCCACGTGTCCCCTTATTCGCCGAAAGCAGTATCCTTCGCCGAGAGGCGTTTAGGTGGCTCTCGGTAACTAAATGCTTTGCCGAGAGCCCAATAACCAGCTCTTGGCAAATCTTTTTTTTTTTGATTTTACCATCACTTCTTTTTCTGTAGCTTAGCAGAATGACGCAAGCAGTCGGAAAAGACAACGCCTTTGCCGACGGCCCACACAGGAGGCTATCGGCGAAAAAATTCCCCCACCCCCAAAAAAAAAAAAAATGTTTGCCGAGCACGCTGTTGACAGTGCTCGGCGAAGAATTTCAGCGAAGAAAAAGGGTGTTTTTTTGCCGAGCACGCTGTTGATAGGTTGTCGGCAAAGAATTGTCCAAAAAATAAAAAATCTTTTTGCCGAACGCACGCTACTGATAGGTTCTCGTCAAAGTTTTCGAGTTTGCCGAGAACCAGCCCACAAGTGCTCGGCGAAGGTTGTTGTAACTGCCGCCGCCACAACGGCTGCTAACGGTTATTTTTCTTCGCCGACGGTTCACCTGGGTTCTTGGCGAATCCTTTCGCCGAGCACTAGCTGCCGGGCTTCTCGGTATAGGACCTCTGCCGTGAAATTTTTTCCCCGTCAATCCTATGCCGAAAGCACCGTTCTCAGCGAAATCTTCGCCCGACAGCCTGGTGGTCTTTGCCGTGCGTGCCAAGTGCTCGGGCGAAGGCCCAGTTTCCTGTAGTCAAGAAATGACCACATGGTTTGTCTTCTAGTGTCACGTCATCTACGTGAACCTGCTCAGGCATGCTAATGCTTGGGGCTTAATTGGTTTGTCTTATAGTAATTTAATTTTCTTTAATTTGTGCAATCAACAAAGAAAAGTTTGTTCGTTACATGTATATACAATTTTACAGCGTTACTTAGGTCTTTTTTGAAATGTTTTTCATAATTACATATATGAAATTTTAGTTGCAAAATTAGGGGTCCCTTTATATATTTTTCATAATGATAAAGGTGGGTAATTTTCTTATAAATTACAATAGACACAATGGCTATTATTGACTATGATGATTAGCCAAATTAAAGCCAGATGTCTCTTATCATTGTGAGATTTTTTTAAGATTTATTTTTTTTATATAGCGAATTAGCGTGGCGCCTCCATCAATTAAAGGTGATGCCATTTTTTAGTCATGAGAAATGGAATATAAAGTATATTCGTTGCCAAAGTGTGCGCCCTTGTGAAGACTACGTATTTTCATGTCCGTTAGCAAGACACGTCCTCCTTGGCCTTCACCTTATCTTCGACCACCGTCTCCCAGTTTGGCACTTGCACAACACAAACCGAGAAACACATCGCACGACACATCTCGTGTGCCAGTTAGGTAATCAAGACAAAACAGAAAAGAAAATAGAATGAGAATGTTTGTTGGAATCTTGACAATTGCTCATCATCAAAACATGGATACATATCAACCATGTGTTCACAGATACAGTATGCGTGGAGCTACCGTCCGTAATCTGCTACCACGTACGTGTACACACAAAGTAATCAAACGTTCTCCGTCCACCTACCCTGTTCCGTGACTACCTTGTTCGGTGTAGGCCGATTTTTTTTTCGAAAGCAGGACTTCACCTGTACTTCATTAAGAGAAAAGGCCAAAGATAGGCGGAACAACGATACAAAGGGCTCAACTAGTAAACCTAGAATTACCATCGAGCCCCACACACAACAAACAACACGCAAGCAATCAGCAAGAATACATGGGGAGGGAGAAAGAGGACCCAACACCCTAGTCCTAACCAATTAGACCTGCAAAATAGAATTCGACACAAAGGTTGTCTGCTTTCGGAAGACGGCTACGGTGGCAAAGCATCCACCAAGATGAACCGTCAACTCCAACAAATGACCAGGAACCAGGAAGTCGCTGTGAGCCGAGAGAGAAAGCATCGGCACTCCAACAAAGGGTTAGATGCCACCGTGAGCCGAGAGAGAAGCATCGACACTCCAACATCGACCGGGATGCCGCTATGAGCCGAAGCGAAACCATCGGCACTCCAACAACGGCCGGCCGCTAGAGCCGAGAGAAAAGCATCGACACTCCAACAATGGCCGAAGCCACCGTGGAGCCGAGCTAGATACGGAGAGAACACCGGAGCGACCATCGGCACTCCAACAAATACCGGGTAGCCACCGTGAGCCGAGCAAGTGACTACGGCGGCAACATCGACTAAGACAGGCAAACCCAAGTGAAGAGAAGAGGAAACACAAGCAGGCCAAGTTCAGAGAGGACCAACTCCGACGAGCGGCGCTGAGGAACCGGAGCACAAGGTGAAGACCAAGGAAGGTGGAATGCAGGAGAGCTCGAGCGATGCCTTCAGGAAGGGGATCGACGTCTGCGGGCACCAACAACACTAGAGAGAGCACCAATGGGTCATTCGACCACAGCCCGCACGACGAACCGCCCCCGCGATCGCCACACCCTTCTTCGCAACAGCCCATGCCGATGAAGTGGCCGGCATGCTCGCAGCGCCACCACGACGCCACGCCCGCACGCCCATACCGCCCGCGAAGGTACGGACAGTCCAGACCACCTTGGCACCCCCACCGCAGCGCAGACAAAAGGAAGGAGCCGAGCGCCAGCCACCGTACGCCGCCAACCGCACAGACCGCAGCCCATGCACCAGGCCCGGCAAGCATGTATTATGGCACATCGTCACTGTGGGAGCCGCACGCGCCAGCCCCGCCGCCGCCACCGCGCCCGCGCTGTCAACCTGTGGAGGCCGCACGCTGGGGAGCGGGAGGAGGACCGCAGAGATCGGGCGCTGGAGCCCGATGCCCGGGCAGGCCTCGCCGCCAGAGGGCCGCCGCCGTCGCCCAGGGACCGAATCCGCCCAAGGGTAGCCCGGATCCGGCCATGGACGGTGGGCTGCCGGTGCCCAAGCCAACCCCACCGAACCCTAGGGGCGCGCCGCCGCCAACGCCGAGGCCAGATCCAGCGGGGGGAGCCCGGATCCGGCGCGCTGGGGGCGGAATCAGCCCAAGGGCCCCAGCGCCACCGGGCCGATGAAAGACAGTCTTATATAGGTTGTTAGATTACAACGTGGGAACACATGGCAGCAGGTCAGGGATGGTATGCATTGGAGCTCTGTTGATATGGATACCGGATGTATGCAAATTTTTTCCGCAGGGTGACTAGGTGAGGATTGAATAAGATCAGCTTGATGAATCGGTTAAACATACATGCCCTTAACAAGAAAGGTTCGAGTAAAATTAAATCGACTTGCATTTTTCTTTTATTATTTGTGGTAACAATCCAAGCATAGTACTATAGTAGCACGTTAAAGTAACCAGGTCACCAGCGCATACGTTATAGTATACGTATTACCAACTTCAGGAGCGACCGAGACAATATACGTCCTCATCACGTACGCGTAAGACCATGTCGGTATCCTATATGGTCGTTCCAAACATGGAGCTGTCAAAATAAAAAATAAAAAATTCTAATTTACGTGACATTTAATTGGAGCGAGGCTAAGAAAGCTATCCCCGCCGATGATGAGAAAATACTCAAACGTGACAGTGTTAAGCATCGACATCCATGTGCTTGTGGAGGCCAACATCAGAGCACGTACGGTCTTCACTTCTTCCGCGCGCATGACCAATTAAGCAGCAAACGTTGGCTAAGAAATAGTTTTTTGATTCCTCAGCATGACAGCTAGCATCAGTGTGCATGTCGGTTGCCAATGACACTACCCGATGCTTGTGGCCGGGCACACCTACTACCAGTCAGGCAGCCACTGCCAGCCGACCAAGGGAACAGAGGTAGTACTCGACCTACTACACGCTGTGGTGGACTGGACGACTTGTGAATACTTGTTGATTGTTGCTCAATTTGTGCTTATCCAATTATATGCTCCGTAGAACTCCTAAAACTACATGTATTTTTAACGGAACTGAGAGTATATTAATTATGCACAATCTAATAAAGTACCAAAAAATACTTTAGTTGCTTTCATCTGTATCAGCTACCCTACTAGGGTATATATTCCACATACTGGACACAATATAAGACAACTACTAATGCAGGCTGGCATACCAGGGTATATATAGCACATAGTGGACACAATATAAGACAACTACTAATGCAGGCCAGCCGCATGACCATCTGCTCCGCCTCTCTCTCTTCTTTCTCCCACCTATAGTCCAACAGTTTCACTTACCTGCCGCGGGCGCACTAGGGTTTCGTCAAAGCTTCACCGCAGCCACAAAGGTCCGGCAAAACCCTAGCGCACCCACACACGACGCCACCTTCAATTCTTCACCTCCCCCTCGGCCCCACAATGGTCATGGCGCCACCGCCCTTGACCTGGCCCGTCCGCCTCCACAACCGTCAACACTCCTAAACTGTCCTACTGTTGGATGTCTCCAGCGCTCAGCCGACCTTCCTCCCCCAACCCCCTTCCCTTCTAAGCCCGCTGGAGTTGGGGTAGAAGATCGGGGCCCACTGAAACCCTAACTCGGTAGTGCTTGAATGTGGAGGAGGAGGACACGTTGCCACCGCCAGAACCCGCGCGTGCATGGGAGAGGAGACGCGTGCATGTGGGGAGGACACGTCGGCAAGTCAATAACTTAATGTAATGGCTTACGGAATGAAATTGACATGTAGTACTATACTACTACTAAAGATGACCTAAGCTAGTGTACTTAGTAGAACGCGGCAATTATGATGTCCCCCTAGCTAGAACAAGTCTTAAGTGCACTGTAATTTGTGCAACACATCGAGACACATGACTGTATATATATGTGCAGGACATGGATCTTTTTCACGGCAAGGGACAGGCACAGGCACAGACAAGCAGACACAACGCACGCACACAGCACGCTGCTCATTAGCTTGCACGTCCAGCCTTCTTGCACATCGATCCACTGCTTCCACATCCACGGGACGATCATCGCGCGCATTGAACAATGGGCTCTTCAGATGTTGACAGGGAGAATTTCTGGGTCCATGGACCCACGCACCTGACTGAAACTAAGATTGACTGGTATGCACGCCTTTTATGGAGTATTATATAAAGTTGTTATTTGTTACACTCCAGCATGATTTTTATTTCACATTAGACTGTGTTTTACTAATGCAAAGTATTTTGTTATTATGTATATACAAGACAAATCGTAAGCTAGCACAACTGCTATACATGTATGCATGTGACAGAAGTCGATCGATCAATTAAGCTTTTCTAGAATGATCAACCTGGAATATAATTGCGATTTCAGGGATAACGATGAGCACCGCCGGTGCATTACCGCCAGTCTGGTTAAAGCTGTCTATGTTCTGGAGAGCGATCGAACCAAGAAGAGGGAGGGCAACAATGCACTCGCACCGGCATGGTGGAAGAGTTTCCACTTCGACAAGCTCGATGAATACAAGCTTGAGCACGCGTGCAAATGCGTCATCTGCAAGATGCTGAGACGTCGTATGTTTGGATCCAGACCAGGCAATCGGTTCATCTATGGTGCCGTCTTCAAATACACACAACCAGACCACCCCTCGGCTCCAAGCCACGTCGTCGCCTTCCGCGGCACCATGACGCAGGACCCCACATTCGTGAGCGACATGCTTCAGAACCTCGGGATCCTGTTCAACAGGCAGCACATGTGCCGCCGCTTCGTGGATGCACGCAAGATTGCCCAAGGCCTCCTCAGTGACCAGAACGGCAGCAGCAGAGCTGAGGTGTGGCTAGCCGGCCACTCGCTTGGCGCGTCCATAGCGCTGGACGTGGGGAGGGACGTGATGATCCATCGTGGACTCAACCTGCCCACCTTCCTATTCAACCCGCCGCATGTATCGCTTCCTCCGGCGATCGGCTACTTGCTCAGGTACGGAATGAGCATAGTAATCCCGAGTTCCCAAGAGAATCACATGGAGCAAGTGTTTGAGAAGCTGGCGACGTGGGTGCCAAACCTGTACGTGAACCCGCTGGACGCCCTGTGCAAGGGCTACATTGCCTACTTCGAGGAGCGGGAGCGGATGATGTGGAGGTCTGTGCGGGGCAAGCAGGGTGCGCGGCCGCATCTCCTACCATCCGCGATACTGTGGAAGAACATGGGGTCACACAAGAAAAGCGCGCACGGGCTCCGGCAGTGGTGGCGCCCGAGTTCCCATGTATCGCTCGCTCCAGCAGTAGTATTTAATCCAGGGCACCTTTTGTGATGTTAATTTTATGTTTTAAGAAATTTATTACGTGTCTAGTTTGAAAGGATGGCGTTTTATTAAAGAGGGTTAGTAAAAAAATGTACAACTTATTGGATGCTTGATTTCTTTTTGGAGGAAAAATAAAAGAGAGCATTGGCATTACTCACAGTCGACACACTACCGGGTCTTTCAAAAAAAACAGTCGACACACTAGAGATCATTTTTTCTTTTCCGAGCAATGTATTAACTTATTTATATAGTATTATATTAAAAACAACAATAGTGATTGTAGTCCTCATTCTCATTTATATAGGAGGACTATGGAGATTATCAAAATTAATTATACAGCGGCATGTACCGTTTCCATATCCATATAACATGGGTTCCCATCAACCTCAAATTTCCATCCTTGTTTTGATTAAGTATGTTTTTACCATGGGTGCCACATATTGTCATGGGGGCACTGGATCCGGCCGCAAGGGCACTGAACCAGTGCCCCCAAACTGGCCCTGCAGCCTGCACCATGCACTACCGGAAAATGGGGTGTTGCCGAGTGCCAAATATCGGGCACTCGGCAAAGAAGCTATAAGCCGAGTACCAAGATGAGGACACACGCCAAAGATTCTACACTCGCAACGGGCTTTTGCCGAAAGTGCCAAGGGTAGACACTGGGCGGGTCAATCTTTGCCAAGTGCTTAACGACGGCACTTTCGACAAAGACGCCGCTCCGTCAAACTTAACTAACCCCGGCGCTTCTATGTCGAAAGTGCCCAGCAAAAAAAACTCGGCAAATCATTAAGCACTCGGCTTAGCGGTTTCTTTACCGAGTGCCCAAATCCAGCACTCAGCAAACAACCTCCTTTGTCGAGTGTAACACTCGCAAAGCCTTTGCCAAGGGTATAGCTAGATCCGGTAGTGATGGGTACCCACCCCCCAACACACACACACACACCCCCGAGGGCATGAGATCCACCCGCCCGGGCCCTGGACCCCATGCCCAAGGCCCATACCACCGCCACGGTCGAGGTGGAAGGATCCCCGCCACTCAGAGCTGCAACATGCGGCTCCACCGACACGGATCACGAGAGGGGGAGAGTACCCCGTTGGCATGCTACTGCGCAAGACGCTGCCATCCCAACAGGCCACGTGGCACTGCCAACGGCCTGCTCCAGCGACAACATGGCGGAAACGGGAAGAAGAGGTGAGTGGTGGCTAGGGTTTTATCCCGCTCGACGCCCTACATGTGTGTGTTGGGGTGCACCTTGGAGAGATGACCAAAAGGACCTGAGTCGAAACTAGAGTAGAGATCATCGAGTTCATTTAAGCAACCACTTCTTTAAGTCCATTTTTCATATGTAGTTCGACTAAGGGGTTTTGCTCCTCAAAACGGATTTTTAGAGATGGTTGATTGTATCTTAAAATATATTTTTTAGGGACGATAGTATGGCTGGACGTGGAAAGCACCAAGTCCCGCCTTGGTGGCAGGCCAATAAGCAACCATCTCTCAAAATTAATTTTGGCTGCATGTAGAAATCGTTTCCAGTACTGATGACGATGCCATTTTAGTCATGAGAAATGAAATACTAAAGTATTGGTTGTCAAAGTGTGGTCTTGAAGACTATTTTCATGTTGTGTGGCGATTAACTAGAATTGGGTTAGGTGAACTAGCATTTATATCGAATTTACAATAAAGATACAATGGTCTTAATAAATAAAAAGTGTTAGGTAATGATCCAAAACCAAACTGAAGCTAGGAATAGTCTTATGGAATCTTATAAAGATGATTTCAGCAGGAGATGCATGTTTGTCCAGCGACTGGTGCTCAATCTATGCTTTTAAGCATAAGAAATCATATTTATTGTCCTTGATTGGTAGAATCGGTTCCACACATCTGTGGGTGGCCAATTTGAAACAGAAAAGGGCAACTAGCGGAATGGATCAATATTAGTAATGTGTAGGTTGCTTAAAGCCTTGAAGGTGGTGGAGCAGGGAAGACTTTGCAAATATTTAGGTCAACTGATCCGCTGTTTTCTCTGTTTATGTAGTTTACATGAAGCTTTTCCCATTTGTATATTTACCTTTTATTAGTCTCTTGAAATGTTATGTTTCTCTACTGAACTTGAAGCACTTTGTACTTACGGGTTGGTGCATCATCTGGGGGTTGCGAGGGAGGAGCTCTATCGGCCTGGACAATGAAGGGAGGAGCAGCATCGGCATGAATAGGGGACTGTTGACATTTACTTAGCGTTATCACTAGAAATAGATATAGGACCTATCCCTAGCAACAGCGCTAGAAATGATTGTTGGTATTTCTAATGCTCATGTAAGATATTCATAAAGCGCACAGAATTACCGTTGTAGCATTTCACCGGGAGTATTCCAAGGTATCGTTATTTGTATTTAGCCCATGGGAAGCGATGGCGTAGGATGTGATAACTAACAATCATGTATCCACCAACTAATATACCTTCTAGACTAAGGTGGGGGTAAATGATGTATATGATATAGGCATTGACACACACGGAATAGTCTAGACACACAAATAAGAGAGTAGTCTAGCTAGCGGGGAGGACAACGAGTGAGCAAAGGATTCCTATGATTCTTACTTTACTTCTATGATACTAATCTAGGCACAAAGGGCGATACAACTAGTTGTGGTTCATAGGACAAGTATGCTAGGCAGTAGGTGAATAGTGGTGGATAAACCACCACTAAACAAGCTACTATTTTCTTGGAGCCTTACCTTTTAAGAACTTGCCTAACACGTGGTGATCTATCACGAGACCCGGAAGGGCTATCACCACCTTCTTGGCTATCACAATCCATCCGTGCAGCAAGCGATAACCACAGGCAAGATCGAGTCTAAGCACCATGCTTATACTTCCTCTCACTACTCTAGATGCTATAGCACGAGGCCAACTAGAGCACCTCTTACGAGGCGATGATCGCATACGGGCATGGGTTCAAAGTGAACCATGGCTTGAACCATAACTAAGTGTGAAACGTCTATATGCTAGATAATATCATAACAACTATATTCTAGAGAACTAGAATAAAGTTGTACTAAATAAATACTCAATAGAGTAAATACTAGAGTAAAGTAAAGAAATGAATTATAAATGTAAAGATCTTACTACAAAAGGAATGATAAAAGAACAATACCGGACCTCCTAGAAGACCATTTCGAAACCCAAGTGAAGCTCACTACTCACTCTAACTCCCAACTATACTAACACTACTACATCTTGATAGAGTGGAGAGCTCCTTCCTTATGGTCTGTCTTGGAAGTGAGGGGGTAGGGGGTATTTATAGCCCCAAGGTGGAGTAGGGGGCTACTCCAGGCGCCACGTCATCGATCCGTGTGACCTCTATTGTCCACCATTGGATCTAACCGCCATGCAACCGCCTTAGGATCAACGTGTGAGATAATTTCAGCATGTGGACAATGTGATGGGCGTGGGAGGGGCGTCTTTGGCTAAGTGGGCCATGGTCGGCCGACCATGGTCCATGACCTGTGGCCATCCCCAGTGCTTTGGGAATGTTGGCCCCACCGCCGATTTACGTGTCTTGAGTCCGGAACTTGCCGTGGCGTTTGTTTTTGTACCAACACGATCCATGTGACGTATTGATGGACCAATCGGGTGCCTTCTCTTGTTCTCCTACGGATTAGTGGCGTGGCGGGTCGTATTGGAAGAGTTTGGGCCAAAAGGTCATGGGTCGGCCGATCTTGGTCCATTGGGCCCCGGCCTTTTCCAACTCTTCTAGAAGGCGTCCCCACATGTCGCCTGCCTCGGGATCAAATGGCCCTTGGTCGGCCGATGCTGGTCTTGTGGCCAAATGACTTCAAATTTTGTGTGGAAGCATCCTAGAACATGGAGATCATGATGGTGATGATATTTTGTCCATTGGCCATACTTGGGTCACCGACCGGATGGCCACTATTCACATCATTTCGGCCGGATTTCCTTTGAATTCATATACTGCATAAAAATAATGACATCTACATGTGGAACTAGGTTATTGGGTAAAATATGTTCATGAAATGTTATTCTTCCTTTCAAAACAGGGATGTTGGCGGTGTTTTTATGATGTAAAATAAGGGTGTTTTCACCGTCAACAAGATCCCCAAGCTTAACCTTTGTTAGTCGAGCGAAGAATCAAAACTTAGTCTTGGTGGATTAGGAGTTACTACTATGCTTCATATTTCCATAGTACTATGTGCACAACAAAAGACTTCTCTTTGAATGGAAAACTTTTAGCAATGTTGAAAAACTCACCCTTATTACCTTAGTCCTTCATGGGGCATATGGCTTCTTCCTTGTCTTTAGTAATAAGGGATAGACCACCTTTGATTTGAGCTCTAGTTTTCTCATTCCTCACAAGTTTCATGTTGGAGTGTTTTGCAATGTTTTCAAAAGAAAAACTTAATGTTCCTCAAATGGTGCTCTCTTGGTCACTCAAGTGGTGGTTGGTTTCCTCACCAAGGCATATGTAATATTGCCTTCTTTTTCTACATCTAAATGGCTTATGTGGATCTTGGGTAGGGATAAAGTATGGCATACTTACCTTGCATATGTTGCGGCGTCAAAACTTGGATCCAAGGAGAGAAGTATCATGCTCTAAGATCAAGATGTGCATGTGTGTGGAAAACTGATGAACAATACTCCTTTATTTGATCTCTCACTCTCTCTTTCTATTTAGCATTGTGAGACATGGCTATCTTCTTCTTTTTTTTTTTTTTTTTTTTTTTTTTTTGAGAGGTGGGCTCTACTCACCCTCGGACTTGTGTCCATTATTTCCTCTCTTTTTCTTGGAGATGTGGGCTCTACTAGCCCTTGGACACATGTCCATTTTCATCTCTTTTTTTTTTTTTTTATTTTTTTATATATATATATAGCCAACGCGTCTCTTCTACTAGAAACATAACTAGAGAGAGGTCATAAATATAACTGCATGGAGTATATTTATTTAGTGAAAAGGATGGATGTCATGTTATTGCGTACTTCTAGTGTAGAAGCAGCATGTGTATGGTGGTGTGTACGTGCACTTGATTTAATGAGCATGATAAATCTCTCTACAAGGGTCAACAAGACTTGACAAAGCTCAACACAAAGCAAGCAGCATATGTAAAAGCTTATATCATGAAATAATGAGTATGGCTTTGGTAGGAATTTTCACCATAGAGGAAACATCAAGTGTTTTATTGATTTTTAAAATAAAGAGTCCAACAACCATACTTATTTGCAACAATAGTATAACAGACTCTCATCTTAGGATGAATCATATCTCAAAAATTACTTTAGACTTAGTTGAAAGCACTTGCAACCCATAGAAGTTTTAGGTTCATGATGGTTTTCATGTGAGCTAAGTAATCCATACTTAGAGAAATATTGGGTTGTATACTACTAAAGAAACATTTAGCGAGCAACTATTCATCATTTCAATGGAAGATAAACATTCATGAAGCATACGAAAAAGGAGGATTGTTTATTCTTTCATTCATATTTTATTAAGATGCAAAAAGGATTTGAAATAACAAGAGTTAAGAATACTTACCTTAGTGAGGGAGGGAACCTCCCCCAAGCTTAGCTCTTGCTCACTACTCACGGTGGTGGATATGGTGCGGGTAGACTCCTATCTACGCCCACCATTGTACCCATTGATGGTTGTTCTCTACTTGGATTGCTTGAGCAATCAGAATGGGAGTGTTACGAGTGATAAGAGGTGGGTCCAGGGAGTCCAAGGTGGTGGTTGGACGACCACTCTTTTGGAGCTCTCGACCATTTGGCCTCTGTGGTGCTCTTCTTCTCATCGATAGACCAATCCTGCACCGACCGTTTTTGAATTTCTGAAATTTTCTTGGTCGGCCGACCAACCTTTTGTGGCCATTTAGGCTCAAATTTTTCAGATGTGTTCTTGATGTGAAGGTGATCAATATGGCAAGGTCCAAACATTGAGATCCTTCACTTGTGTGGTCGGCCGATGTGCCTTTTGGGGCCATTCAGGGCTCAAATTTTTGCAGAGTGTTCTTGATGCAAAGGTGATCAACGTTGTAGGGTCCAAGCGTTGGGATCCTTCACTTGGGAGATTGGCCGACCTCCCCACATTGGCTTTTGGCATGGTGCGAGTCACATCGTGAGACAAACAATCAAGTGCGAGGCATCCCGTTGGTGGAGAAACACCCATAGTATGCACATCTAAACCCTTTATAGCTTTCTTTTATTCCGCAAGCAAAGAGAAACACAAACCACAACTAGGCGACAAAGGATTAGCGTTAGTGTTACTCATCCAGGGGTTAGTCGTCCTTGTGGGGCTTGGTTGCCTTTGTGAAACCATTCTTTGTGGGTAAAGATATACCATAACAAGAGAGCAAGAGGCAAAGCTTGCCTAAACACTACATTTTTTATTTATTTATTTATTTATTATTATTATTATTATTATTATATATTTTTTATTTTTATTTTTTTTTTTTTTTATTTATATATATATCTTTTTATTTTTTATTTTTGTTTTATATATATATATATATATATATATATATATATATATATATATATATATATATATATATATATATATATTTTGGACTACTAGAACTATCCTACACTTGAGAAGCACTACTCATGAAGTTCGAGAAGAAAGAAACTCTAAGCTCGGTATTTTTTTTTTGAATGAGTTGTGTGTGAATTTGAGCTAGAGATGGAGGGGTATTGATAGCAATAGTGTGCAAGCCTCGGGTGCCACAATGGTAGGTCGGCCGACCTACCTTGTGCCCCAAATGATGGAGGTGCCCCATTGTTGTTGATGATGATGCCTTGCACAAGTGCTCTAGAAAATATGAATGTGAGGTGACACCAAAGGTAGGTCGGCCGACCTACCAATGTGATTACCACACAAAATTGGCTAGTGGAGAATGCATCTTGTGCTTGGTAGAAGTGAAGGGTGATGGAATTAGTGGCGGGAGGCATCTAAAAGCCTGGTCCGACCTAGGGTTGGATGCCCTTGGAGAAATGGTTTTGGATTCATGTTGTGGATGTCTTGGTGATGTGAATGGAGGAATTTGGAAAGTGAAATGGCTAAAGAGGGTGGTCGGCCGACCTCCCCAAGCTAGGGTTTTATCCGAGGTTTTTGCATGAACATGTTTCAGTGTGTAATGGTGATGGGAAGAGATGGTGGATGTGTGAGATGGGGTGATAGAGGGGTCGAGGCAACCTCTCCATAGACCCCATGAGAGATCAACAGTTCATGAAATAATGTTCTCAAGTTTTTATTATGCAAGAGAAATTTGTTTGTTGAAAATTAAAACATGCAAAGATGTAAAAACAAAAACTAGCCTAAATGCATTGAAAAAGGGAAATATGAGATAACTACCAATTTACCTTTTTTGGCGTGAGATCCATGTTTTAAGTCCGAAGAGCGGGACTTCTCCTCCATGTTCATTTTTTTAGGTGCATCGGTTGGTCTGGAGGAGTGGATGTATGGTTGCACCTCCTTCTTCTACCAGTCTTGTTCAAACCTTGATGGTGATGGTGGGTTGGAAGACTTATTTGAATTGTGGGGTCTCCTCTAGTTGATTTGGCGGATCATCACTTGGGTGAGTCGGTCAACCCCCTAATGGGCCGTAGCCCATCTCCATTCCTTCTAGAAATTGGTCCCACATATCATAGAGTGTACTGAATGGTGGCAAGGTGGAAAGGTGGGATCGGCCGACCAAGGTTGGGGTCGACCGACCATCCAATGGATGGTTTTCCACCTTCAATTCTTCTACAAAGCTTCTCCCACATGTCAAGATGACTCAAGGATGTGTTATGATGAAATAGTCATGGTCGGCCGACCACCATTTTGTGGCCGTCTGGGCTCAAATTTCTGGGGTTTGTTCATGATGGGAAGGTGATCAAGGTGGTAGGTTCAAAATGTTGAGATCCCACACTTGGTAGTTCGGCCGACCTCACTTTATGTCATGTGAGTCTTCTCCTAGGTCCTAGATGTCATCCCCACTAGTTATTGACTTCATCTTTAGGGTGGAACTCATCGAGTGCCACATCATCGATCCATGTGACTCCATCTCGTGGCCACATGACCGAACCGCCTCAGAACCGACTTTCCGTGAAGGGACGAGATTTTTTAGCATGTGCACAATGTATAGTCGGTGGGGGAAGTTGGTGGACCAAAGTGGGAAATCCTTTCCTTAATGACATGCTCTAGGATTATCCATTCTATTAGGGAAGCAACTTCCAAGTCATGCATCATTGTTTCATCCTCTTAGATTTGAAAGGTTTCCCTCTGAGGGGTTAGTCCAAATTGCAACCAAATTCTTGATTGATGAATTGACTAGACAACTCATTCCCCACAATCGAGATGGAATTGTGAGTGCTTTTGTTCCGTCACATATGATGATTTTTCTCCATTTTGACGGTGACCTTTTCTTCATTTACGCACGGGGTTAGAATGTATACATATACTCACCTGTGGAGCAGCAAGGTTGAAGTTTTGATGGTTATTGAATAATCAAACACCACAGGCTCGTTCTTAATACTTCTTGTTCTTTAGGAAAGCACCGAAAAGATTGAAACGGTTGATGCCTGTTATTCCACACTCCACAAGACAACGATATTCCCACAATAGCTAATGGTAACATATATTAGTGGACATCAAGTTTAGTATCAACATCTTTTGCCAATTGCTTCCCGACAACGGCGAGAAATGCTTGTTGACATTTACTTAGCGTTATCACTAGAAATAGATATAGGACCTATCCCTAGCAACAGCGCTAGAAATGATTGTTGGTATTTCTAATGCTCATGTAAGATATTCATAGCGCACGAAATTACCGTTGTAGCATTTCACCCGGGAGTATTCCAAGGTATCGTTATTTGTATTTAGCCCACGGGAAGCGATGGCGTAGGATGTGATAACTAACAATCATGTATCCACCAACTAATATACCTTCTAGACTAAGGTGGGGGTAAATGATGTATATGATATAGGCATTGACACACACGGGGAATAGTCTAGACACACAAATAAGAGAGTAGTCTAGCTAGCGGGGAGGACAACGAGTGAGCAAAGGATTCCTATGATTCTTACTTTACTTCTATGATACTAATCTAGGCACAAAGGGCGATACAACTAGTTGTGGTTCATAGGACAAGTATGCTAGGCAAGAGGGTGAATAGTGGTGGATAAACCACCACTAAACAAGCTACTATTTTCTTTGGAGCCTTACCTTTTAAGAACTTGCCTAACACGTGGTGATCTATCTGAGAGACCGGAAGGGTCTGTCACCACCTTCTTGGCTATCACAATCCATCCGTGCGACAGCGATAACCACGAGGCAAGATCGAGTCTAAGCACCATGCTTATACTTCCTCTCACTACTCTAGATGCTATAGCACGGGCCAACTAGAGCACCTCTTACGAGGCGATGATCGCATACGGGCATGGGTTCAAAGTGAACCATGGCTTGAACCATAACTAAGTGTGAAACGTCTATATGCTAGATAATATCATAACAACTATATTCTAGAGAACTAGAATAAAGTTGTACTAAATAAATACTCAATAGAGTAAATACTAGAGTAAAGTAAAGAAATGAATTATAAATGTAAAGATCTTACTACAAAAGGAATGATAAAAGAACAATACCGGACCTCCTAGAAGACCCACTCTGAAACCCAAGTGAAGCTCACTACTCACTCTAACTCCCAACTATACTAACACTACTACATCTTGATAGAGTGGAGAGCTCCTTCCTTATGGTCTGTCTTGGAAGTGAGGGGGTAGGGGGTATTTATAGCCCCAAGGTGGAGTAGGGGCTACTCCGGCGCCACGTCATCGATCCGTGTGACCTCTATTGTCCACCATTGGATCTAACCGCCATGCAACCGCCTTAGGATCAACGTGTGAGATAATTTCAGCATGTGGACAATGTGATGGGCGTGGGAGGGCGTCTTTGGCTAAGTGGGCCATGGTCGGCCGACCATGGTCCATGACTGTGGGCCATCCCCCAGTCTTTGGGAATGTTGGCCCCACCGCCGGGGTTTACGTGTCTTGAGTGCGGAACTTGCCGTGGCGTTTGTTTTGTACCAACACGATCCATGTGACGTATTGATGGACCAATCGGGTGCCTTCTCTTGTTCTCCTACGGATTAGTGGCGTGGCGGTGTCGTATTGGAAGAGTTTGGGCCAAAGGTCATGGGTCGGCCGATCTTTGGTCCATTGGGCCCCGGCCTTTTCAACTCTTCTAGAAGGCGTCCCCCACATGTCGGTATCTCGGGATCAAATGGCCCTTGGTCGGCCGATCTTGGTCTTGTGGCCAAATGACTTCAAATTTTGTGTGGAAGCATCCTAGAACATGGAGATCATGATGGTGATGATATTTTGTCCATTGGCCATACTTGGGTCACCGATTTGGATGGCCACTATTCACGTCATTTCGGCCAGATTTCCTTTGAATTCATATACGCATAAAAATAATGACATCTACATGTGGAACTAGGTTATTGGGTAAAATATGTTCATGAAATGTTATTCTTCCTTTCAAAACAGGGGATGTTGACGGTGTTTTTATGATGTAAAATAAGGGTGTTTTCACCGTCAACGAGGGACGAAGGAGCGGTGCCGACGCGTCGTGAGAGTGGGTGCGAAGCGAGCACGAAGGAGAGGGATGCACGTGGGGGTGGTAGAAAAATAGGTACTGTGATTTGCTGATAGTAGGAGAGAAATTTATTGAGTCAACAAAAATAGGTAGCCTGCTAGAGTGGGGTTTTTGGCCTCCGCTATCAAAACATATGATAGGTAGTGGGTTTAGGTAGCCTGCTAGAGATGCTCTTAATCTTCTACTTCTCCATAGGGGCACAACCACAAACACAGCCGTGTAAGATGTGTAGGTAAACTAAAACCCCACTTTCCAAGGAAATTTGAGCCTCACCTCAAATGTGTATACTACAAGAAAAATGGCCTTTTAGGACGTATAAATATAAGATTTGTATATAAACCCTAAACTATAACCCTTGAAGACACTCATGCTGAGTGAAGTCATGCACCCATAACTTTACCATCACACACTTATTAGAGCATCTCCGGCAACACTACTTAAGTGACCTCCTATTCCAATTTGGACAGTTGAGGCCAAAATCCAACTTTAGCGGACCTCCAGCTAGACCCTTTAGATGTTTTGGCCTTCTATGCCCCTTCCTCAACCCACTTCTCTTGGCCCCTACTCAGCCAAATTCACGGTTTTTCCTCCACTGCTCGACTCCGTATACTATCATTGATGCGTCTACCCCGGTGTTAATACCTAGCCGCCGCAGGTGTATCCACGCCAGTTGGCTGGCCCTAGGCGTCGCTACCCTGGTCGGGAGTTTCCTCACGATCGCCGATGTCCGTCCATCCACCACCGTTGCATCCACCTTGGTCGCCTTGCCTTGTGCCTGACGGCATCCCTCCTCCCGGTGTGTCCCCTTATCTCATGGGTGGTCCTCTCTAGCAACGTCCCTTTGGGGTGCTACTCCTCAATGGCATCACTGCTCTCCCGTATGGGGCCCTCCAATGGCTCCTCGCTCTCCCACGTGCAGCCTTTTCCCACCGCGAGCTCACGACATGGCCGAGTTCGTCAAATGACAACGAGATAGGAAGAGGATGACACGTGGATCCTACGTGTCATTCTTTATAAGGATGAATTTAGAGTATTTGTTTTATGAGGTGTTGCTAGAGAGAAAATAATAAAAAATAAGTACTATAGTAAAATAGGTGGATGCTTAAACTTTTTTTAGAGTTTATGGATACTTAAACTATGATGCCTATTTTAGGTAGATACTCTTACACTTTGTCTGGAAGTATGGTTCAATCCAGAATCAGTTGATCCCTCTTGCCGCGGAGAGTGGCGTCGTCCGACACAATTTGTCCTTGGCGACAAAGAAGAAGTGCTTGGATTGGTGCCGCACCGATTCAATCATGAATTCCATGATGCTTGGTTTGCCAAACAATATGTTAGGTTCGGATGATTCCGCGGAAATGCTTCCCTTGAGTACTTGTCGTCATATTCTCCATCTCTCTTACATTTACTTAGTCCTCACTCCCCTAGTGGAACTATTGTTTACAGGGAAAATATGTCTTAATTATCTACTTATATTCTAGTAGCTTCTACAGCTAATAAAAAATTGTCATCATTCCTTTCTCGCAGGGAAAAAAAAAACTAGCCGGCCCTCTGTGTATAAATATGCATCACATACAGTGCTAGCCCTTTCACGCCAAATCCGAAGCAACAGACAGACTAGCACACTGCAGTCCACTGCACTGCACGTCTACTGATCGGTATCGGCCCATCGTCGCCGCCGGCGCTTCGTCGTATCCTCGATCGGCTCCACTGCATTGCACGATGGACTCGTTTGTATTTACCGACTCCGGCCCGAAGCATATGATGGTGAAAGTTGGTTCAGGTTCTTCTCCGGCGACCATGATAAACAGTCATGGCCATGCACTGTACGCCTTGATATGATATGGCGTGACACTCTTCATTACTACACATATACGTACCATACAGTGTTGTGCCGTTAACTGTTGGGTTAATTTGGTGATACGATTTAATTTCACCATTTCACGTATGCATCAGTAGCATTGCATTGCCGACGATTAACGACCCTTGTTCTTTTTCTTTATGATTTCATTTCAGGGACAGCCACGAGCACCGCCGCTGCATCGCCGCCTGCGTTGTTAATGGGATTTACGCCATGGAGAGCGACGAGTACTGGAACAGGATACACACCGGCGAGGCGCTGCTGGCGCCGGCGTGGTGGGAGAGCTTCAACTTCCGCCGGCTTAAAACGCTCAGGTACGAATGTGAGTGCCTGCTCTGCGAGACCAAGACCAGACTGTCCTCCTCCTCTGGCGCCCACCGGCGGCCATGCTCTATCTACGGAGCCATCCTAGAGCACGTGCCACCCGCCGGTGCGCTCCGCCACCCGTCGGCTCCACGCTACATCGTCGCCTTTCGGGGAACCATTCTCCGGCGGCATCAGCACCAGCACCAGCAGGAGCAGCACACGGTTTTCGGCGACATGCACCTCAACCTCCTGATACTTGTCAACAAGCAGCACGACTGCGGGCGCTTCCGCGACGCCCGGAAAGAGGTCGGCAGGCTCCTGGACTCCATCGCCGACGGCGGCCGGGGCGCCACCGACGCCGACGTCTGGCTCGTGGGCCACTCGCTGGGCGCGTCCATCGCGCTGAACGTGGGGCGCGACATGGCCACCAAGGGATGGTACCTGCCGACGTTCCTCTTCAACCCGCCGCAGGTGTCGCTGGCGCCCAGCATGCTGCCCCAGGCGCTGCGTAGGTTCGCCAAGAGGGTCGTGTACCCGACGAGCTACGCCGTGAAAGCGGCGCTGGGGTCGACGGTGCTGAAGCGCCAGGAGAGGGACATGGAGACGCTGTTCCAGACGCTGGCGCCGTGGGTGCCGGAGCTGTACGTCCACCAGGGGACATCTTCTGCCAGGGCTTCATCGACTACTTCGAGCAGCGGCACAAGATGCTGGACCGGCTCCGGCCCGTCGCCGAGGTGGCCATGAAGCTGTCTCTCCGTGACATGCTCATATCCTTTCACAGCACCGACGACCCCGCCGAGAACAGCGAGGACCAGCGAGTGCGCCCACACCTCTTGCCGTCGGCGAGGCTGTGGAAGAATTCGAGCTACCACTACGCGCATGGACTTGAGCAGTGGTGGAAGCCTGACAGCGAGCTGAGGTTGAGCTCCAGGCGATACAGCGATCGTGGAGCTGAGGCTCAGCTTCTCTATGGTTAACGGTGACGTGAGTGCAACGCTAACTATAATACTAACATACTAACTTGTGATTCTTATGTCTTCCAATAAGTCCAAAAATTTGGTACTACTAAGTACTGATTCTTGGGTACCTACCTACTTATGAATAAGATGCTCTGTCTTTGGGTTGCTTTGAATTTTGAAATCCATTAAATCCAAGGTGATTGATCTTTCTTGGAGGAGATCTTGTTCCCATGATAGTTGTAAGCTATGGTTCAAATATCATGATTTTGTTTAAATCGTTTGGTCGAGTTATGGAATTTTACCATCTCTCTTGCATGTTATTGAAAGGATCTACAATGTCTAGAGAGGGAGGAGATTTGAACTTGCTTTTCTTAAAATTTCTTTCATAAACTTGGCTTTCAGTTATCTAGGACCTGAAGCCAAGTTATCTAGAACCTAGATGACACTTCTTCGAAGTAGAAGGACCTAGATGACACCCTAGCCAAATTGAGGGACCGGCCATGAAATTTTCTCTATATGGTTCAAATATCATGATTTTTTTTTAAACATTGTTTGATCAAGTGGACCTTACTATCCAAAAAGGCAACCCCTCGTAAAATTTCGAGCCTTTTAATTCCACTATCTCATTAGATGATTAGAAACGCTATAAGTTCAGGAATAAAGCAACCACTCGTGGAACTTGAACTTTTATATACAGAAGTACAAAACATACAGCTCCTCCAAGGAACATGAATATTACACCGCGGCACACTATTGTGATTCTCATCATAGCAATGCTAACAGAAAGATAAAGCTGTACGTAAATAACATACCAAGCATCCTCCGTAGGAATAAACAAGCAAAATTGGAGCCAACACCGATTGTAAGACGGCTTCTTGTTTCCGGAGGCAAGTGGGTCTTAAAAGCTCCTTTCCATCCCAGTCGCCTCTTAATAGGCTTGAACAGGAACCACAGCTGCCAGCTAGAAGGGTTGCGAAGCAAGAGCGTCATGAAGGTAGACATGCAGATCACAATTGCAATCCGCTCGCTGACTGGGCTCAAAACAACATATGCGCCCAATGCAAATCCTATAACCATACTTCTCGTTGCCTGCTCCATCGAAATTACAGAGAGGAACATGTAGATTGCACGAAGCAGTGGATGGACGTGTTCTGACCCAGCATAGGTGAGCCAGATGGTGGACAATGTGGAGCCGACAAATGCGAGAGTGTTTGCCATCACGAATGCCTTGAAGGTATACCTGTGTGACAGAATTGGTGCACCGGCGTGTGGATGTCCATCAGATATGTAGCCACCAGGCAGAGTGAAAACTGCCGCGAACGTGACCGTTGAGACAAGGGCGGAACCAACAATTAGGTTCTGTGCAATGTTAGTGAATTTCTTGAGCTCGTTTCCAGAAGCTTTGCCAATGCCAAAATCATCGATGAAATGATCAAGGCGACGAGGACTAAGGACAGCTCCAGTCCATGCCAAACAGCGGAGTATGATAACCTGAGGATTCTACCATAAGAAAATCAACATTTCAGGAAATCAAACTATACAAGTTGAAAACTGAAATAAAATTCAAACCGAACGAGAACATGAATTAGAAGATGCAAAGAAGAATGCAGTCCTAGGTGATTGGGTGAAGCTTACCAGTGTATAACTTATGCCTTTGTCAGTTGCCAGTACAGCAAGATCTAAGGCAGTGAGGCCCTGGTTATTCACTATATTCGGCAGTACATCTTTTGACGCCATCAGAAGGCTCACTATCATCTGGTCTGCATTCTTGACTGCAAGATGCAGAGGTGTGTTGCCTTCTGAATCCATGACATTCGCCATCCTTCCAAGATCTTCAGTACCAGAGAAACACCAAACAACTTTCCATTTCTTATGCTCAATAGCAATATGTAGGAAGTTTCTTCCTCTACTGTCAAGCAATTCGTCACAATCTGGGCAGAATCTACAGAGCTCGTAGATGAATTGTCCATATCCCATTTTAGCAGCAATATGTACAGGAAATAATCCATTTGAATCTGAGCTATAGGCTAGAGAACTGTCACGGCGCAATAAGAGCTTCATTGCAGAAATATTTCCAACAGATGCAATGTAGTGAAAAGGAGTACTGCCTGAGTCATCAACTTCTTTAACAAGAGTTGGGTTCCACTGCAGCAATTCCCGTATCATTTCTGTTATGAAAAAACTTCAGTAAATAGAAATTATAAGACTTCAAACACTATCACTCTTAAGAAAAAATTATCCACTCCCTGTGGTCTTATAATAAAGGAATTAAGGAAGGCCCATGATCTGGCAGGCCTTTTTTCTAAAAAACTTTATGAACCTCAAGGTATATCATCTAGCACTTGAGGGCCAAATCTTACCTAATATGTATTTCTTAAATACAGATGAAAAGCAGAAATGTCAAAGAACTGAATTCAACCAGAAGGTCCAGAACATGTGGTAGGATGTCAAGTCATCAAATTCCACCAAAGCGCTCATGAGGGCAGATTTTTCTAACTCCCCTGATGAATAGCCAAAAAAAATTCTAACCCCAATGCGTTTGCTCACTCAGCGCCATTAATGATGTTAAGTTTTAACCTAATTAACACTTCATGCAAATAGTTGAAGCAGCAACAGATAGGCCAGATAAGATGCTGCATTTTATCACTGCAGCTATCAGAATTAGAAGGTACATATTATTCACACGATTAATTCAAGCATGCCTTATCCCACATACATTTGGGCTTTTACAAAAGAAATATATTTCATATATGTCCACAAAACCAACCTAGTAAAGTAATTGATCAAATGTGCCATCAATTTATATGGGGTTAGTTAACCCTAGGAGTCATCTTACAAGGAGCCCATTGTGCAAATTAAAGAACCAGCCTTGCTTGTAGAGAGGTTTTAATAATATTGGACAGAGTGATGTTATCACCTAATAATAATATTGGACCTAAAGACTTATAATTTAGAACGGGGGAGTAGATAGTAACTAGAGGTATTTCAAGATTTACACTAATATTTTTTTATTTACACAGTTTTCTTTCAGGACTTAATCTAAATTGCAAGTGACCTAACAACAATGTCATCATGAAAACCATATCTGATACATTATGATTAGTTTTCTACATAACTGGTTTATGTTTTCTAAGGTGCAATTAAGTTATTTTTTCTAAATAGAACCACCTGGCACCCGCAATTTACTACAGAGTAGTACTACTTAAACCATAGTCCCTCCATGTCCATGATTTTACACGTATTCATTTCAGATTCTTTTGGCGTGTACCCTCCTTTCTCTTTTTGAGTCATGATTCACATGTGGGAATGTCAAGGGCCTTGCTATCAAAGGTAGGCGGCCCTCGGCTACGGAGTTCGTACCCTCGGTCCGTTGTCGTCTCCGGCGAGGTTTTGCCCCTCAGTCCGCAGGCTTAGGTTTAGAAGAGGAAGAATGAGATAATTGTTTCTTGATTGATTTGCAAACATCCGGTTACAATAGATAAGTAGCCCGCGAGGGGCTCAACTAATCTCTCCCTAGAATCTAGGAGATGGAAAAGGGAAACTATCTTATCTTTCCTAACTAATCTCAGCCACCTTGTTCGGCTGCCAACTCACGCGCGCGCTCCGCGCGTTCTGCTGCGCGCCGCACGTCCCTGGCTCGGCGCCGTCTGGTGTAGCCGCGCCCCCACATGACATCTCTCCCCTCCTCGAGAGGCAGCTCGTCCTCGAGCTGGAACTGTGGGTAGCGAGTGCGGAACTCGTCGACATCCTCCCAAGTAGCGCCGGCCGCGGACTCCTCCTTCCACTTGATCAACACTTGGCGCACCCCGCGAGCAAGGCGAGTCTTGACGACGCGTTCCGGCTCAGGTGTCACGGCACCATGGTGCAGCGCAGGCAGCGCCGGCGTAGCCTCGGGAGGCGTCCCGTGGAACTTCTTCAAAACACCCACGTGGAAGACGTCGTGGATGCGTGCTCGGGGGGCAGCTCCAGCGCACGGCGACTTCGTTGATGAGCTCGATGACGCGGAACGGTCCATAATACCTTGGCTTGAGCTTGCCGGCGCCGACCTGAGGCAGGGACGAGGGCTGTCGATGACGTAGACGGAGCAGCACCCAGTCCCCGACTTGGTACTCCACGGCGCGGTGACCCTTGTCATAATGCCGCTTGTGGACCGCCTGGGCCTGCTCCAGCCGGTGAGTGACATCCGCCAGGAACTCTTGGCGCTCGGCCATGGTGCGAGCGGCAGCACCCACCCGGTGTCCCCGGCTCGTAGGGAGCGGATTGACGGAGGATCCCGCCCGTGGGCGATCTTGAACGGAGTGTCACGGAGGGAGCTTTGGTAGGCGGTGTTGAACACATACTCCGCCCACGGAAGCCACCGCAGCCATTGTCGAGGTCGATCGCCGGTAAGGCACCGAGATACATGGTGATGACTTTATTGGCGGGCCCGACCGACCGTGGCCGGATCGTGGAACGCCGACGTCATATGCGGCTTGGTGCCCACCAGCCGCATGAGCTCTTGCCAGAAGTTGGAGGTGAAGACAACGTCGCGGTCCGACACCATGGACTGTGGCACGCCGTGGAGGCGCACGATCTCGGAGAAGAACGCCTGGGCCACCGATTCCGCCGTGTAGGGGTGGGCGAGCGGGATGAAGTGCGCGTACTTGCTGAAACGATCCACCACCGTGAGGATCACCGACTTGCCACGAACTCGCGGCAGCGCCTCAATGAAGTCGAGCGCGACGTCGGTCCACACACCCTGTGGCACCGGCAGGGGGAGCAGGAGACCGGCGGGGTGGAGGTGCTCCGTTTTGTTGCGCTGGCACACCGCGCAAGCACGCACAAAGTCCTGCACGACCTGCTTCATGTTAGGAAAATGAACATCACGACGGAGGCGGTGCAGCGTGCGTTGGACGCCCTCGTGGCCCTCGGCGTGGACGGCAGCCACAAGCTCCTGGAGGAGAGGGGACGCCGGTGGGATGTAGAGGCGGCGGCATACCGACCATGCCGTCCACTGGCGTCGGGCGCGCCCGGCGGGTTGCCGGCCTGCAGCTCCTCTTGAGCGCCCACCAAGGCGGGTCGGTGGACTCCGGGCTTGCCGGAGGCGCGTGGACGAAGTCGAAAGAGGGCGCCGATAGGACCAGCACCGTGCCATCTTCGGGCGTGTCGCGCCCGTGACGGGCGTCACACCACATTGGGCGCGCGCCCGGCTTGTACTCCACCGCAAAATCAAACCCGAGGAGCTTACCCACCCGGTGGTGTTGGGGGATCGTCGCCACCCCGGTTTGATCAGGAGATACTTGAGGGCTGTAATGGTCGGGTTCACGACGAAGCCGCCCCACGTGCACGGACGCCGTGCGACCGCGTGCACCAGACGATCAACTCCCTCTCGTATGCCGCCAGCGATCGATGTCGAGGCGATGGCGCGGCCGAAGAACGCCACCGGGTGCCCACCTTGCACCAACACGCCCCAAACCCATGGGGACGACGCCGCCGCACTCCACGACGAAGGGTTGGGAGAAGTCGGCATGGCGAGATAGGCGCCGTGATCGCGGTCTTGAGCGCCTGGAAAGCCGCTGCAGCGGCCTCGCCCACGCGAAGCCATCTTTCTTCAGCAAGGCGGTGAGGGGAGCAGCCACCGCGCCGTAGTTGTTGACGACCGCGGTAGTACCCCGCAAGGCCGAGGAAGCCGCGGCACCGCGCGCCGAGCGGAGTCGGCCGCCGTGGACGGCCCGACCTTGGCCAGTCCATGGCAACACCGGCCTCCGAGATGACGTGGCCGAGGTAGGAGACGGAGGCCGCCCCGAAGGCGCACTTCACCCGCTTGAGGAAGAGCTGGTGGCGTGCGAGTTCCTCCAGGACCACGCGAACATGGCGAAGATGATCGGCCCAGGTCCTGCTATAAATCAAGATATCGTCAAAAATACCAGAACGAAGCGGCGGAGGAAGGGTCGGAGCACGTCATTCATCGCTGCTTGAAATGTCGTCGGGGCGTTGCACAGCCCGAAAGGCATGACCAGAAATTCGTAGAGCCCATCATGAGTCCGAACGCCGCCATGTGGATGTCGCTAGGACGCATCCGGACTTGGTGATAGCCGGACCGCAAATCCAAATTTGTGAAGAATCAGCGCCATGGAGCTCGTCCGAAAGCTCATCAACGACGGGATGGGGAACGCCGTTTTGACGGGTGATCGCGTTTCGCCGCCCGTGGTCGACGCACCGCCAGCGCCGGCCCCGGCTTCTTCACCAGCTAAAGACGGAGACGAACGCCGAAGTCGCTCCGTCGAACGATGCCTTGTTCCATCATAGCGCACATTGCCGCTCAAGTTCATCTTTATGCGCGCCGCCGGTAGCGGTATGGCGGACCGCCACGGGAGGGGACGCCGGCCGGAGGACGATGTGATGGTCGCGGGACCGCTGGGGTGGCAGACGCGAGGCTCAGGAAGACGGCGCCGAAGCCGTGGAGGAGCGCATCCATGATCGGCTCCTTGGCGGACTTGAGCTCGGGGTGGCGCCGGAACGCCGCCGTGGTGGCTAGGGCTGTCGTGGTCGGCCGCTGGGTACACCGGTCCAGCGGCGCGGGCGCCTTGAGGTGAAACGGGCGGTGCGCGTCGCCATCCCGCATAATCGGTCCGAGCGTGCCCGACCACCATTGCCCGGGGGCGAGTCGGAAACGACCAAGGGCATCACGGCAGTCCACCTTAACGTCCCCGCCGTCGATGGTGGCCGGGCGCGCGGATGACGCCGGGGGCGGCGTCTTCTCCCGTTGGCCGTCGCCGCCGTGGAGTCGAGGCGGGGGATGGACGGCAAGGCCGAGCGGCGAGGCGGCGTGCTCGCCAATGAAGTTATGGGTCGAGCCGGTGTCGAGGAGGGCCACGACCGCCGTTGCGCCCACCGTCGCCGGTTCTGCAGGGTGTCGCAGACGGATACGCCGGCCACGGCATGGAGCGAGAAGACCGGGCGCCGCTGTTCGGGGTCTCTCCCTCGCCGGCCGGCGTCGTCGATCTCCCACGCCGTCGATGTAGAAGATGCGCCGGCATACACGGTTGTGTCCCCGTGTAGCGCCGTTGCGATTATAGCACAAGCCGGGCGGCGGCGCTCTTCACCGCTCTTCCGGGAGGCGCTTCGGTTGCCCTTCGCCGCGAGGAGGTGGTGGCGCGGGGCGCGCTCGGCGTGCGGTCCGGAGCGCCGAGGCGCCGTAAAGGGTGCCGGCGGCGGGGGCGGCCTGGTCGGCGAGGACCGGAACGGCTTGTCCAGCTCCATACGCTCGGGAGACGCGCCGGGCTCATGGCCGCCGCCAAGGATGCGGGTTCGCGGACGCGACGGCATTGCTGAGCGGCGGCTGGAGACCCTCCGAAGAGCCGCACTTGCTGAATCTCCCCGCAGTGGGTCCGCGTGCGGCGGGAGGGCCTCAAAATCGGTCCCCGTACCCTCCACCGAGCGATTGCGACGACGATCCATGAGCTCGAAGAGGGGGGGCGGCGAAGAGGCCCGAACCGCAGATGAAAAGCGAGGTCCTTGAAGCGACTCCATTCGGCGTCCCCCTCATCGGTTTGCACCCGAATGTACCACATCCGGGCGCCGTCTTCGAGGTTGTAGGAGGCCATCCGCCTTCTCTTCCTCCATGATCCGCTGTTGATGGAAATATGATTCCGGCGGTTGATGAACAGTGAGGGATCGGACTTGCCGTCATAGCGGAAAGTCCATCTTTTGAAACTTGGGAGGGCGATCGGTGTGGTGTTGGCCATCGGCCGCCACCCGGTGTGGAGGCGCTTCGAAGAGGACGATTTGTCTTTCTTCATGGCATCAACATCGGTTTGCGATTGGAAACTTTGGTGGTGAGGGACTCGATCAACTTGGCGATGTCGCGTTCGTTGGCTCGACCATTGGGGACGTGTGTGGGAGGCGGCGGAAGAAGGAGATGGTGGTGGGCTGGTAGGCTGCGGGGCTGGTGGAGATGGCGGCGGATTGGAGGAGGGCGAGGCGCCACGGATGCCGATACCAGGTTGTCAAGGGCCTTGCTATCAAAGGTAGGCGGCCCTCGGCTACGGAGTTCGTACCCTCGGTCCGTTGTCGCCTCCGGCGGGTGTTGCCCCTCGGTCCCGCGAGCTTAGGTTTAGAAGAGGAAGAATGAGATAATTGTTTCTTGATTGATTTGCAAACATCCGGGTTACAATAGATAAGTAGCCACGGGGGCTCAACTAATCTCTCCCTAGAATCTAGGAGATGGAAAAGGGAAACTATCTTATCTTTCCTAACTAATCTCAGCCACCTTGTTAGGGCTGCCAACTCCGGCACGCGCTCCGCGCCTGCTCGCGCGCCGCCGTCCCTCGGCTCGGCGCCGTCCGGTGTAGCCCCGCCCCATGACAGGGAAAGTAGGGTAATATAAAATTGGGTGCCCTGGCCATTTCATGAGTGCCGACTGCTCACCCAAAAACCAATTTTTCCATTAAACACTAAATGTGCATCCTCACATAGTCTGATTGACAGCACATTAATCACTCTGCTGTCAAGACAACCCAAACAAAGATCACTATCACTAGATTACAGGTTACAGCAATTTCAAATGTTTGAGTGACTGTAGATAGTGAACATGAGTCATCACATCAAATAGAGACTTCGATCCTCCAACTCATAATCCATTCATTTGCTTCCAGAAGAGGTCGCATCCTCACTTTAACAAATTAACATCTGAACTGCTAAATTTCATTCAATCCAACCAGAGTAGAGTCCAATCATTCTACCCAAAGAAGCATTTCCAGATTTTTGACAAGCTTCCTAAGGTACATCAAACCCCCAAAACATAGCAAACTAGAATAACTAATCTGACAACCTAGATATTAAATACACTCAATTGTTCATTAATTCATCACAAACAGAGCGCCATAAGCAAGCAGTCAGGAGGGACTCACCATTGCTAGTGAGCACAGCGGCGTGCATCACGGTGCAGCCGCCCGGACCCATGCTCGAACCTAGTCCGGGCACCTCCTCCTCCTCCTCCGCATCCCTATATGCCTTTAAGAGCACGCGCACCATCCCCAGGGACCCGGCCGCCGCCGCCATGTAAAACGGCGACTCCCCAGCGCCGCCGCACAGCCCCACGAGCCCCGGGTCCGCGGAGGCCAACGCGAGCGCCGCGGCCTCGTGGCCGCCCCGCACGGCGTCGTGCAGCGCCGTCTCCCCGCGCCGGTTCGTGGCCCGGGTGAGGGCGCGCAGGGAGCCCGCGGGGGGAGGACGAGGACGAGGAGGCGACGAGGAGCGCGACGACCTTGTGCGCCCCGCGCGTGCGGCGAGGTGGAGCGGGGTGTCGAGCGCGGCGTTGCGCGCCGCGAGGAGGCGCGGGGCGCGGCGGAGGAGGAGCGACGCGAGGTCCGCGTGCCCGCTCGCGGCCGCCACGTGGAGGAGCGTGTTCCCTCCGGCTGTGGCGGCGGTCTCGAGGTCTGGTGCCGCCGGGTCCGCCAGCAGCGCCTTCACGAGCCGCCGCTCGTCGCCGCTGCGCGCCGCGCGGAGAAGCGTGGCAGCCATGGTCGGCGGTGCGGTAGCCAGCGGGCGCGGGGGTCGGGCAGGGGGACGCGCTGGTGGTGGGCGAGGACGGCGGTGATATCTCCGCCGCCTCCGGCGAGGCCATCATCGTGTAGCTCGTGCGGGCGGGCGTCGGTGGTGGTCTGGTGGAGCAGGGAAGGACGGAAAGGAGGTCTGTCACTTGGACTTATTTATGCCTCTGATGACCTTGCCTTGCTTCGAACTTGTTAACTGGAGAGCAGCATAAAGTGTGCTGTGAAATGTGAAGTGTATTTGCCTTTCGGTCCTCGTAGATGTTCATAGTTAGGCTTACAATCTTATTTCTTGCTCTTTGACTTTTTTTTAGATAATGATGCTCTTTGACTTTATATGGAACAAAACAATCCAATTTCTTTCTCTTGACTTCATATGGACAAGGGGATTGTGATAGATTGCTAGTTTTGGAGAAAACCATACTCCCTCTGTTCCTGTAATAGACTAGTGCATTATATAAATTTTAAGAATTAAGAGAATATAAAAGATGCATGTACCCTCATTTTATTTCCTAATCAGACAACATCATCTACATGATTAATGGTGATTGACTGATAAATGGAAATTATTGAATGCAAAACTAGGTTTTGTCCTCCAGAATGCATTATAATTGAGAATAAATTTGAAAACTAAAGTGCACTATAATATACTGGTGCATTATAGAAATTTTAAGACAAATTAAGAGAGAACATAAAAGATGCACCCTCATTTTATTTTCTAATAAGATAATATCAGTATCATGAACGTGATTAATGGCCCTCATTTTATTTTCTAACAGGCAATATCATGAACGTGATTAATGGTGATTGACTGATAAATGGAAATTATTTAATGTAAAACTGATTTTTATCATCTAGAATGCATTATATTTGAGAACAATTTTTAATACTAAAGTGCTCTATATTATAGGGCCGGATGAAGTATTTTGGCTACTACTCCCTCCATTCCAAATTATAGTTAGTTCGCTGGTTGATACATTGCTTTTTTTATGCACCTAGTTGTACATTGTCTAAATACATAGTAAAATAATGTATTTAAAAAGACAAAAACGACTTATAATTTGGGATAGAGGAAGTATTATTGAGTAGGTAATTGAATGTCCGGTTAATTTTAGTCTAGATGTTGTTTCTGTTCTTGAGTTTCTTCTATGAAGATAAACTGGTTTTACTGAAACAACTTATAATTTGAATGCCCAAATAACTAAAGAAGCTCTTTTTCCGTTAAAAAAACTGAAGAAGCTCTTTGTATTTCTTCTATTTGGAGTACAACAAGATATACATGTGTATTTGGAACCTTCATGCAATGAAGGCTGGAATCTCTACCATATAGGATTCCCATCCCTCGTCATCGTCTGCACAGTTGCTTATTCTCGGGCGCATGCGCTTTAGCATCTCAATGATGCCGTGACTTGTGTGTGTACGATCCAACCATTTGACAGTGGGTTTTGATTATGTTTTCTCGTACATGTCTTTATAAAAAAGGATAAAGCAGGCGAGTGTGCTTTTAGGAATTGGACAACGATGCTAATGTGATATATAATCACTCCATATCAAACTGTAAGACGTTTGATATTTTTAACCTCAAATTTGACTACTCGTTTTATTCATTTTTTTTTTTTTTTGCAAATTTCTTGCTATGGGTTGCTTTATTAATAAAAAATTCTTTAAGAATAATTCAAATTTAACATATGTTATATGAATGTTTTACTCGTCTTATTCATATCTGTTTTGCTTGAATGCCTTATATACATCATATATTTTGTTGTGGGTTGCTTTATTAAAAAAATCATTAAGAGTAATTTAAATTTAACAATGTTTGCATAAATTTGTTTAATAAGACAAGTGATTAAACTTAAGGATAAAAAAAAAAGTAAAATGTCCTATAATTTGGAATGAAGGAATGACTAAGTTGGTCTTTAGCAAGACCGAGACGTCTTGTATAAATGGACCTCTAGCGAGGCATACGGTTCCAACAGTGTCGGAGACGCGTTCTCCTCACACTTTGCAGCCGCGATTACAATAGTGCCATCGTGAGCCAGCAGCGTGCCATAAAAAAGAGAAGAGAAGAGAAAAGAATGCTTTTCATGGATAACTTGAAAGCAGATGCCCGCCCCTGTGATTTGGACTAGTATACTAGTGCAGCAGGAATATGGAATTTGTGCGCGATGCCGACAAGAATACGGACCAGCTGCGGACAGCGATCGGGAAGACTAGTTTAAGCCCAAGAAAAGCCGAAAACCACGTGGTTTTGTTCTCCGGCTCCGCACGGTAGCTTGCTTTCATTTTAATTAACCACCCGCACCTGCGCCTGCACGGGAGATGCCAATAATTTCCTCCACCAAGGGGACTGGGGTTGCACCTTGCGCCCTGGCTCCAGCTCCACCGAGAAGTGGTGTGGGTGCGTGCGGGCCGAAAGGGGCGCGGTCGTCTAGGCTTTGTTGCGTTGCGTTGCGCTCCTCGTGTTGGGTGTCTGCCGGCCGGTCGCGGCAGGTGCGCGCTGCCGGCCGCATGGAGAAAGCTGTGCGCCCGACCGACGATGGCCCGAGCGAGCGCTTGAAATGCTTTGCGTCACAGCCTCACAGGATTTCCAGCATTTTTCAGCACTCGAGACGTGGAGACGTGTTGCTGCTACTCGCTGCCATGGAGCGAGCAGGAGTATTGTGCGTCTATGCGCCTACGCCGACACTGCCAGCTCAGCTCCCATACTCCCTCCGGGATGGTATTAGAAGTCGTTTAGGACAAATGACCGCGGTCTCCAAAACATAACTTTGACATCTTATTATTATAAAAATATTTATGGAAATGTGATATATGTATACTTTTATTAAAGTATTTTTTTAAGATAAATCTACTCATATAATTTTTACATTTACAAACCCAACAACTTAAAAAGTTATTGATGATTTATATTCCCGATGTTTGACCCAAACCTTATCCAAAAACGACTTCTAATACCAAAATGAGGAGAGTACATACCAATCTCGACCAATTGGTTAGCGAGTGCCTAGCCGTCGGCGTTTTGTTTGTGCACGTGCGTATCGATATCGTTCCATCTGCTACAGAGATCGAATCGCAGGAAAGTGGTCCCCCAAAAAGCGAAGCTACTCCCTCTGTCCCCATCGAGTTTTATCGTTTACGACTTTTGAGTTTCATGTTTGCTCATCCGTCTTATTTAAAATATTTATGCAAATAATAAAATAATTAATCAATATTAAGTATCTTTATTAATAAAATAAGTCATAACAAAATAAATTATATTTATACAAAAAAAATTAGAATAAGACGAATCATTGAAAAAGATGGCACGGAATCCGGGGTGACAAACTCAATGGGATGGAGGGAGTAGTCCCTCGGTTTTGGTATTAGAAGTCGTTTAAGAAATGGCGACACGTCTCCAAACATAACTTTGACCTCTTGTTCTTATAAAAATATTTATGAAAATATGATATATGTACACTTTTATTGAAGTATTTTTTAAAGACAAATCTATTCATATAATTTTCACATTTACAAACTCGACAACTTAAAATTTATTGATGATTTATATTCCCAATGTTTGACCAAAACCTTGTCCAAAAAAAACGACTTCTAATACCAAACCGGAGGGAGTATATGTCGGTCGGGCCCCTAACGATAGATCGGAATCGCCAGCTGAACTGGAGAAATGAAACAATAAAAAAGGAAAAAGATGGATAATGCGATGCTAGTTCAGATGTGTCAGTGATTGAGAAGATTTGGGGAAACGTGCGAGCTAGACTACTAGGGCGTCCGTAATGGTAATAGCTAATGCTAGCTACGTAGTCACCTGATGTGAATGTGTTTTTTTACTGAAACTGGAGAGGCCGAAGCCCCTACAGGTGATTTTATTGAAAATAAACGGCAGGTTTTGAATACAGAAAGAAAGGAAAGGAAGAAAAAAAATACAATTAAAAGGCAGCTCAAGAGTAAGGAAACCTAAGGAACTTTAAAAACAACAGAAGAAAAGCCGTTTTGCCAGCTCTTTTCGTCGACTATGGATTAAAAGATTGATTGTATCCATGCTTCAAAGATGACTAATTCCTGTCTTGACTCTGTGCTTAAGCAAGAACATTTCCTTCCTGAAAATTTCTTTTGCATTCATCACTATTGGATTCCTTCAAAAATTAACTGGTTTCTTGAGCACCAGATTTCCCAGCAAACTAGGATGGATGCCGACATGAAGAATCTTGACTGCATCTGATCCTTTTTCAATATATTTTATTGAAAAAGACTATTTTATATTATTGAACCCACATGTTCCTCTCACATATTTTTGGGCTACGTGAAATAGTTTAGCTATTTATATGTAGTAGTGACTACTCTCTCTCCTACTTTTTACTTGCCACGTCACATCTAGATAGCCAAATAACTAACCATTGCGGACGGCTACGTGAAAGGGTGTGTTTAGTTCACAAAAAAAGTGAACCCAAAAAGTGCTACGCATCTCACCCGTCACATCGAATCTCTTGTCGCATGCATGAGGCATTAAATGTACGTCAACAAAAAAAAAAATAAGTTGCACAGTTTTGGTTAAAAAGTACGAGACAAATCTTTTGAGCTTAGTTAGTTCACAATAGGATAATAATTACCAAATACAAACGAAAAAAGCTTCAGAAAGCTCAACCCAATATATTTCACCAACTAAACACACCCTAAGCACCAAAAAGTACGAGACAAATCTTTTAAGCTTAATTAGTCCACAATAGGACAATAATTATTAAATACAAACGAAAAGTGTAGTTCAACACAAAACACACCCTAAGCACTCGCTAGCGCGTTGGCTTTCCTTCTTCCGATTGGTCCCTGCTGCTCCTCGCTAGCGATTTCAACCCCCGTTGGGGACGCCCTCAGTCAAATGTTTGAAACCTCGTGGTGTGCTTCTTAGTCATGGAGAGCGCAACAGGATTCTTTGAAACACACTCAACATGTATTTATTTTGCTACCATCACATTCAATCCAATCCAAACAACCAAACACATAAAAAAAAAAAAAAAAAGAGTGACGTGGTTCATATGCCAAGGAGAGACACCCTCATACAAGTTTTTATTAGCCAGAGACAGATTAATTAAGCTCAAAAGCTGAAACGAGAATAAGAGAACAACTTTTAAACATGATCGGTTTGTTCGCTGCAGTGTTTTTGGTTCGTTCATCGAACTGAGTTTTTTTTTACATGACTTACACCACGTTAGAGTTGGGTTCGATTGAGAGCAACACTGGAGCTGCTCTAACTTCAAAGAGTGTTTACGTCCCCTCCATGCTCCGATCAGAAGTGATTTTATTATTAATAATATTAAATTAATATTAACAGTTATTTATATATGGTATTAAACAATTTTATTGTACCATTATTAACATTACAATTAAATAATCAGTCATTAGTCATGGAGAGAAAATTTTCAAATAGATTCTCGATACCTTGTTGTTTGCGAATACAGATAAAAATGTCGGATTTTCCATATTTTTTTCTCGAATACGGATCTGGAATCAGATAGAGCAAAATACCGAAGAACAAAATTGGGTACATTCATTTAGTATCCACATAAGAAACGGGTACAAATATGGATGATCGGAATGTCTAATAATTTTGATATCCATTTCTATTTCTATATTCCATCCCGAAAAAAGTCTACTTTTGGTCCCTCAACTTTTGTGAAAGTCCGATTTTTGGTCCCTCAACTCCTAAACCGGACAAAACAGGTCCCTCAACTTTTCAAACCGTGCAGATTTCGTCCCTCGGCGGGGTTTGGGCCGGTGGTTTTATTCTGATAACTCCGGTTTTGCTACGAGGGGGAGTGGTTTCGTTTTTTCCTTTTTTTTATTTATTTCGGCTGAATCTTTCAAAAATCATAGTAAATCACAGAAAATTCATAAAATAGAAAATCTAATTTTGTTAGACTCCACATGAGTAGAGCTACGCAATGAATATATAATATGGTATACTTTAGTATAAACTTTTTTGCTAGAAGGTTTGCCTTTTTCTTTTTTATTTATTTCACCCCAATCTTTAAAAATCATAGTAAATTACAGAAAAATTATAAAATAAAAATTCAATTTTGTTGGACTCCACATGAGGGCGCAAGCAATAACACAGTACGTAGTTTACCGTGACTCTTTAGCTGGGTTAGGTTAGTTAGGTTTGTTTGTCTTGGCGATCTGCGTCACGCACGCACGCCGGTTTGTGAACCCGATCGATGGATCCCGGCCAATAAATTAAATAGTACACCTATATATCTTTGTTGTGTAAATATGCTCATGTGGAGTCTAGAAAAATTGGGTTTTTCAATTTTATGATTTTTATAATTTATTATGATTTTTTAAATATTGAGCTGAAATAAATAAAAAGAAAATGGCAAAACAATCATAGCAAAAATTTATATTAAAGTATACCATATTATATATTCACTGGGCGAGTTTCTGCTCATGTGGAGTCCAACAAAACTGGATTTTCTATTTTATGAATTTTCTCAGATTTACTATGATTTTTAAAAGATTCGGCCGAAATAAATAAGAAAAGAAGAAAAACGAAACCACTATCATCAGAAGCAAAACCGAGTTACTGAAGTGAAACCACCGGCCGAAACCCCGCCGAGGGACGAAATCTGCACGGTTTGAAAAGTCAGTGACCTGCTGGTCCTTTTGGCTGGCGACCAAAATCATACTTTCAAGAAAAGTTGGTGGATGAAAAGTAGACTTTTTCCTTCCATCCCTTCGCAGAACCAGCGTTGGGCCGGAGCATTTCTGGTTAGGCCGTAAAACATGGGCTTCCGGGCCAACTACTGGTGATGCCTTTCCTTTAGTGTCCATCTCATATTCTGTCGTCAGCTTCAGTTGAGCGGGGTTTGATGGGCTGGTCCGTGACACTGAATTTCCAAGAAGCAATTGTTTTCGCATTTTTTGCCTAAAAAAATTGTTTTTCGCATTTTTTTTGCCTAAAAAAAAATTATTTTCGCATTTTTTTCAAATGAAGATCGTATATCGCTCCAGGAAGCTTGCACGCTGGTGTGCGTGCTTCTTCAATCTTAGCCAGAAAAATTCGTATCAGAAGCTTCCCGCGGTAACGGCCTACCCAGTATAACGGGCGACGTTTCCGCGGCAATCTCGGTGTCCAAATGCGGTCATGGACGGTCTTCCCGTCTTCCTCAAGCAGACCCAACCACAGGCGTTGGCAAGCCATGGATGGAAATGGAAGCGCACGCGCTCGAGAAGCATGCACCTCAATTTTAGCAACCTCGCACAAAACCTGCATGCCTAATTATACCTTCTTGCCCCCCTCGTCCCCGGTTGGAACGCATGCATTTGCTTCCCACCACCACGCCTGGCCTCCCCGTACGTCCAGCGAGGGAGCCACCTTCTGCTTGCCCCCAACGATCCGTCCATTATTCGCTTAAACGCTTGCTAGCTCGATCGCCGCCGTTGTTCTTGGACCGGCCGGCCTGGTCATGGCGGCAGCGCCAGTGCCGCTCCGGCGGCGGCGGGCGCTCCTGGTGGTGGTGGCGACGTTGCTCGCCGTGATCACCGCCGCGGTGGCGCAGGACTACAACGACGACGACGAGGACGACGAGAAGAAGAAGCCGCAGTTCAAGGCGCAGGAGGCGTGCAACGGCGTGTTCCTGTCGTACACGTTCATGGAGCGCACCAAGGAGTACCCGCACCTCAAGAACGCAACGGCGCAGCCGTACGCTTTCAAGGCCACGGCGTCGGTGCTCAACACCATGACCGAGGACCTCAAGGCGTGGCAGATGTTCGTGGGCTTCCAGCACAAGGAGATCCCCGTGTCCGTCGGGAGGCGCCGTGCTCCTCGACGGCTCCGACTTCCCCGCCAACGTGTCCGGCGGCGTCACCTTCGCGGGTACCCCATGGCCGACCTCCTCAACTCCATCGAGACGGCCGGCGAGCCGACCCTGATCGAGAGCAAGATTGAGATCACCGGCACCCAGTTCGGCGTCAAGCCCCCGGCACGCCTATGCCCAAGACCATCAAGCTGACCAACCCCGAGGGCTTCCGGTGCCCCGCCCCCAACCACAAAGGTATGCACACAACGGTGGCACTGCCATGGCCTCCGTCCACGGCCAGTAACTACAACTGCAATGCCATTGTTGGCAGGCAGCGTCATGTACGTGTGCTGCGTCAAGGACCGCAAGTTCAAGGCGAAGAAGGCCAACAGCACGCGGTACCAGACGCGGCGGAAGGCGGACCTGACGTTCGCCTACGACGTCACGCGCAGGCGACGGCCAACAACTACCAGGTGCAGGTGACGATCGACAACTGGAGCCCCATCAGCCGGCTGGACAACTGGAACCTCACCTGGGAGTGGGAAGCGCGGCGAGTTCATCTACAACATCAAGGGCGCCTACACGCTGCTCAAGGAAGGCCCCGCCTGCATCTACAGCGCGCCGCCGCGGGCTACTACAAGGACTTCGACTTCACCCCGGTCTACAACTGCGAGAAGCGGCCCGTCATCGTGGACCTCCCGCCGGAGCGGGGAGAAGGACGACGCCGTCGGGAACGTGCCCTTCTGCTGCAAGAACGGCACCCCTGCTGCCGCCCACCATGGACCCGTCCAAGTCGCGGGCCATGTTCCAGATGCAGGTGTTCAAGCTGCCGCCGGACCTCAACCGCACGGCGCTGTACCCGCCGCAGAACTGGAAGATCTCCGGCAAGCTCAACCCGGAGTACAAGTGCGGGCAGCCCGTCCGCGTGAGCCCGCAGGAGTTCCCCGACGACGCGACGGGGCTCATGTCGTCCACCCCGGCCGTGGCGTCGTGGCAGGTGGCGTGCAACATCACGCGGCCCAAGAAGCGCGCGCCTCCGTGCTGCGTCTCCTTCTCCGCCTACTACAACGACTCCGTGGTGCCCTGCAACACCTGCGCCTGCGGCTGCGGCAACGACACGGAGACGTGCGACCCGGACGCGCACGCCGCGCTGCTGCCGCCGGAGGCGCTGCTCATCCCGTTCGACAACCGGACGGCCAAGACCAGGGCGTGGGCCAAGATCAAGCACTGGCGAGTGCCCAACCCCATGCCGTGCAGCGACAACTGCGGCGTCAGCATCAACTGGCACGTCATGAACAACTACAAGTCCGGCTGGTCGGCGCGCATGACCATCTTCAACTGGCAGGACTACACCTTCAAGGACTGGTTCGCCGCCGTCACCATGGGCAGCCACTTCAGCGGCTACGAGAACGTCTACCCTTCAACGGCACAAGGATGGGCGCCCCCTTCAACAACACCGTCTTCATGCAGGTGCCGGGCCTCACGTACCTCGACCCCATCACCGACGGCAAGACGACGGAGGAACCCAGGCTTCCTGGCAAGCAGCAGTCGGTCCTCTCCCTTCACCAGGAAAGACGCGCCCTATATCGACATTCCCAAAGGGGAAGGTTTCCCCAAGAGGGTCTACTTCGACGGCGAGGAGCGCGCGCTGCCGGAAAGGATACCCAAGGTGTCGAGCGCGCGCCGGCGGGCTAGCCTCGGGCAGGTTGCCATGGCGGCGGTGCTCGTCATGATTGTGTCGCTACTGGATTCCTTGTGCCTATGATGAGTGAAAACAATCATCGACCTCAAGGGCCACACACACTTTTAATTGGAGGGGACGACGACTGTTATCACTCCAGTTCAGAGATCACAAATGATCCCCACCAAATGGAGGAGCTGCATTTTACAAACCAGAGTACACTGTACACAAGCATCCAAGTGGAAACTGACCTGAATTCAACAGTGGAGGGTAGGACACCAGAGATGATACATGAACATACATGCTGGTTTGGATGCAATGCAACAAATGTTTGTGAGGATCATATGGGTATAATGGTGAGAGTTGTAAGGGGATGGAGGAGGGCATGTAACATTTCAAGGTTGTGGTTGTATTGGTTGAATTAATTGGATGTCTATGCTCATTGGGTTTCCACTTTTATTCCAGTTTCTTTGCCTTACAAAAGCTCACGAATTTTTCTATGTATATTCCGCGTAATTAGTGTTCATCTACTACATAGGAGGGTGTTTTCATATGTTAAAATCAGAAAAACAAAATTTACAGCTCTGATACATAAGTCTCTTGTCTCAACGTGCATGTTAGTCTGTCGCAAATAACGTGGGTAGCTAGCCTTTTTCTCCACATTTCCTATATTTGACTTGAGAACGTGAATATATGAGGTTGAAGTTGAAGAAACACTCAAGACAGAAGATGAATAACAACCCTTGTTTCCAATATAACATCTGAATTTTTAGTTTTTGTTAATAGTTTTGTTTCTTTGTTTGATTGTATAGGTTTTTCTTGCTTGTCCCTGTTGCATTTATCTGTATGAACTATGAACTCTAATATAGTTATCATTGATCAGTACTTTACCTTGAACCTATTATCGTCTTCTGTCTGTACATCAATAAAACGATATTGGAGATAACCAAAACGAAAATGAAGGATACCTTAATTTGGCATCAATACAAATTGCACAACCATATTACAATTGAATTGGGAAGAAACGGAAGTCTCTTTACCTTGAACCTATTACTGGCTCAAGCTACCTGATTTCTCTGAGGTGTTGACACAAACTTGGCAACCTCCTAGTCTACAATCTGATCAGGCAAAAGCAATCTCAAACAAGTTCAAGAGACTCAGAAAGGCACTAAAGGAAAAAGCATGCCTCCCGGGCAAATCTAAAAGAAACAATCAACAACATCAAGGTCACTATTCAATTTCTTGATATCATGGAGGAATATAGAGACTTGAGTGTCCCAGAATGGAACTTCAGGACAATACTCAAAAGAAAATGTAACACCCGGCCCAATTTGGATGTGGCCCAAGAAGGGCCTATGAGTGTAGAGTGCACATGTTTAGTACCACCTTGCTTAAGTTAAGCAAGGGTGGAGCCAACTTATAAGCCTTTGCCTTCCAAGGCCATATCACCTTCGGTTAACCCTTTTACACGGCGAGGACAAAAGTGTAAGCGAGGGGTGCTATGTGTATGCAGCACGCCCTCGGAAGGGCTGTGCGGTGCGGCTTTGGAGGGCGGGTGTCACAGAAAAACTCATTTTCTTGTTAGAATTGCAAAAAAAAAAAATATTGGAAACAGAGGGGAAATATAAAATAGGTACATCTAGGAGATGCAACAACAAAATTCTTCCATGCTCATGCAACCATAAGAATGAGAGCTAAACAAATTAGACAACTTGAAAAGCCGATGGCACAGCAATCATCAATCACATGGACAAAGAGGCTTTTTACAATTCAGAGAAAGATTGGGAAAATCAACCCCGTTCCTTTCTAGAAAGAAACAATGACCTACTCTCCCTAGAAGCACCTTTTTCACATCCGAGCTGGACCGATTGTCGTCTTTACCCAATGACAGTCCCCTGGACCTGATGGGTTCTCTAATGAATTTCGAAAGCCTCATAGAGTGTAATAAAAAATGACATGTACCAGCTTGGTCGCCTTCCAAAACTCACGAAGTTTGCCTTCAAAGTATTAACAATTCATTCATCACTTTGATTCCCAAAATCCGGACTCCAAGAACAGTTAATGATTATAGGCCTATATCCTTGTTAAACACCTCCTTCAAACGCTTACAAAGGTCCTTGCAAAATTCAGATTGGATATCATCACTAAACTTATTCATAACAATCAATATGGATTTATCAAGCAAAGGACCATACAAGATTGCTTGGCTTAGGCTTATGAGTACCTTCACATGTGTCATCACTCAAAAAAGCAGATTGTTATCTTGAAGTTGGATTTTGAAAAGACATTTGACAAAAATGGAGCACCGTGGCAAAGCTAACAATCATGAAGGAAAAGGACTTTGGACCAAAATGGCTCAAATGGATTCAACAAATACACTCTCTGACAGAACATCTTGATCCCTCCTGAATGGGTGCCCAGGAAGACAATACACTTTGTAACACCCGGTTTTAAGAACAAAACGGATGAAGCTATATGTGAGCCCCTCGAAGTCCAATCTCACATATAGTTTACAAATAAATGATAGTATCAATTCACAATGCTTGAAACATAACGAACAAGTACGAAAAGTATAAACCTTTAGCTAGCATGCAGCGGAAAGACACTCTCGATCTTTCTCGGCGTAGACTCCACACGGACCGACCGACCGGTTGATCACAAGCCTAACTTCCTCCCGAGGTGGGGTGAAATAGCAAGGGTGAGTCCATGTCGAACTCCGCAAGCATAGCCAGGGTTAATGAGGCTTAGAGGCGACATTAATCGCCTTAATCATGTTGCTTTTAGTGTAGATCAAGTTTTAAGCTTAACCATAAAGGAATCCCATATCCCACTATTCACATGTGTAAACAGTATAAGCATCAATTTAATATCAACAACATAATAAGCATGTGATTCTATTCATTAATGTCTCCAAGGCCGTTCATGACCCACCACCTACCGACATGTCGCTTTAATTAACTCTACGCCAGAGGTGTACACTTTCACTACGGGTCATGAATTTCCACGCATGGGCTCTAGAACCTCCACAACAATCGAAAACCCACATAAAGCCTTTCAAAGGGGTTATCTAAATATGCCGGATAGCGATAGGGCTACAACCCATTCTCTTCCGTTTGCAGAACCACCGACACAAGTAAACACTATCCCTTAAACGACTAGAGCCGAGCCATGTGACCCCCCATAGCTGCATCTTTGTATCCCGGATGATCATGAATGAATAAGTCCTTATGGAGATCGAGCTAAGAGCTTCATAAATAAACAACCCCCAAGCTCTTTTAGCTATCTATGTACCATGGCATCAACAACTATTCATATCATGATTTAAATCATAAAGCAATAATAAAAAGATTTGTTGGTTGAGCGCTAGCAAATTACTACCCAATGCATAACCCATAGGTGACAAGGATCAAGTATTCAAGACTAGGTAAATCCTTAATGGCAAACAAGGAGGACACATGCATCATGAATTATTAATTAAGGTGAATAGGACATCTAGGATGATCCCAAGCTATACTTGCCTCAAACAGAGATCCTTCTTCAGGTCCAAATCTTTAATAGAACTCTTGATCGTCAACCTTTTGTAGATCACCAACGCCAAAACTCACCGACCGACAACTACGTAAAGCACCACACAAGCATCCGAAAGCAATCATACACGGCAAACAATAAAAGGTAAATTAGAACAGTACAACAATCGATGAAAAGATTTGAGAGCAAAGCTACACGTTGCTACGAGCACACATGCGCCAACGGCACGCTAATTAAAACTACGGTTTGAAAACGACTTTTGGAAGATTATTATAAAATTCAGAAGTAGGGCACGTTAAACATCGCTACACTACTACCATGTCAGCCTGGCTACAAACGTGAGCATAAGGTTGATTAAGCAAGGATATAGCTGAAAGATATATAAATATATATGGACATTAAAGATTTTTGAATTGGTCAAATGTGCAAGGAACGTTTACACGTTGCTGGAGAGAAACTAAGCATGCCGTGAAGGGGAACACTAGCACAGTAGCATAAGCCTTCAGAAGCCAAAACTGGAATCAGCAGCAAGAGGCTAGCTACGATGGTGACTTTCATGATGATTGTAGGTACATGTATAATGTGTAATTACCATGGTATTTCTACATTTATTTTCCTAAAGCAAAACGGCAAGAAAACAAATGATGTCATAGTATGACGTCATCAAGTTAGCTATTGAGCATGGTCCACGGATGGTTACCATGGCCGACGAAGAAGATACATGAAGATTAGGGGAGCTCACCTACTAGCTAGGGATTTTTGAACGCGTGCAGCGAAGGCGTGCTCGACTTGGACAAGAATATGGTGCTTCACGTGGACCGATAACATGTACTCCAGCAGCAGATCGACGGCAGCACAGAGATATGATCAGGAGTCAGGGCGGCGCTTAAGCCTTGATTTGTCGGAAAAGCAACCAAGGACTGTGGCTTGATATAAATAGGGAGGCATGCTGTAAAGCAACATGCACGAACCATGAGCTGTGCAGGTCAAGATCACGTACGTATAAGAGAGAGAGACAAGGAGATTTCACCGACGGAGGCAAGATGTCCACGGATAGCTTGATCCTGTGATGATCCTGTGATTGATGATGGCTCCGGATGAAACACGAACGGCGGCAGCGGCTCAGAAACTCGGCGAGATCGTCACGACGGTGGCGGCGCATAACTTGGGCTAGCGGCTGTTGCTGGCTTGGGCGTAGGCGGCTGCTGCGTCTAGGGCATGTAAATATGACAAGAACGCTTGCAAGCGTGGTATATATATAGGATGCGGGCGTGCAATTACGAGGAAGGAGGAGACGTGCGGCGGTGATTTCCATCGAGCAGAGAGACTCCCTTGGATACGGCCGTGGCCTGCCTGGCTGGGCGATAGGAAAACAGGCCTTCGGGCCAAAACGTCCTGATAGAGATAAAAAGAAAGCCTTTTAATTTATTTGAAACTCATTTGAAATTCCTTTTTCAAAAGCATTTGAATTTCTTTTTTCCACGCTTGGTCAAAACCACTCACCCAATAAATAGTATGCACCGGCATGAATGCAAGAGCAATGTTACTAAACCTATGATAATTTTTAATTTGACAAAATTATTTAGTTTCCTACATTTCATGAGCACAAAATTCAAAATTAAATCAATTTAGAACTATTTCAAAAGAGCCAAAATTTAGGGTGTTACAGTGTTAGGCAAGGTGACCCTCTTTCACCTCTTCTCTTTTGTGCTAGCAGCAGACTTCCTACAGTCCCTCATCAACAAAGGAAAAGACATGGGACTACTAAACCTCTCAATCCCAATGGAATCAGTCAAGGTTTTTCCCATCATTCAGTATGTTGATGATACACTCATTGTCTCCGATGGTGATTCTAGGCATCTGCTCTTTTGAGATCAATCATCAACACCTTTTTCAGAAGCAACCGGGCTAAAAGTGAATTTCAACAAATCAATGATGCTCCCAATCAATATCAGTGAGGAAAGATTGGAATTCCTAGCCAAAAACTTTTGGATGCTCCAAAGGGTCCTTTCCATTCACATACCTAGGTCTTCCACCTGCCACCGACCAAGCCCGTAGTAGATGATTTCCTGCCACCGATTAACAAATGCCAAGCAAGATTAGGTTCAATTTCAAGTTTACTTTTCACAAGCCGGTAGACTTGAAATGTGTAATGCAGGATGACGCATAAAGACTACCAAACCTTCTACATGTGTACACTTGAATTGCCCTGTAGGGGTAATCAAGATAGTGGATGGCTCTAGAAAGTACTGTTTATGGAGTGGCAATGAGGCAAATGCTACCAAAATGCCCAAGGCTGCATGGAAATTGGTGTCATGGCCCAAATCGAGGGAGGTCCTCGGGCATCATCGATATTCGTAAATGTAACCAAGCCTTGCTTCTGAAAAATCTTGACAAATTCTTCAAT
>JADLZK010000559.1:0-99829 GCA_015847255.1 Hyparrhenia diplandra | reverse complement strand
CCTCTATTTTTTTGTTCTTTTCCTCCTGGGCCGACATTGGACTGCACTCTCTCTCTCTCTGATATGGACTCTGAAATTTCCCGATCAAATGCAAAAATATTTTTAAAGATCAAATTCAAAAAGGTCGGTCGGCGGCTGCCAATCTACTGGAGTACCTTTGACGTGCAGGTGTGGAATCATATGTTTTCTTGCCTCATTTCTTGAACTGTTGTGTTCAACTCATGACTCAGTCGCACAGTTAGTGTGTACGTGTCCCTCAAAACAAAAACCGGCAAGAAAAAAAGTATGGCTTTTGGCTGTTTAACACGGTCGTCTCATCCGGCTTCTGCACGTGTGAGTCTGGGAATGGATTCAAGGAATGCTGCCCACTATAGCAGCTGCCGCAATTTTCCCCCTGCTTGTTAGGCTGTGTTTAGATCAGTAAAAAAGCACTGTAGCCCGAACGAAAAGCATCTAGAAGCATGTTTCGCTTTGTTTGCCTACCATGGGTAACTAGGCTCAAAAGAATCGCCTCGCAACGTACATCTAAAACTCGTGCAATTAGTGTTTACCTACATTTCATACTCCTGACACGCGGCTTTTTGAGTACATTTAACGCCTCGATGTGATGGGAATTTTTGGAAATTTTGGTAAAAACCTGGGGAACTAAACACAGGCTTAGACGCTTATGGATCTTGACTGATATGCAGGGTTCTCTTCTTGAGCTTGGTGGCCAAGTGTCAATAGAAATAGAAAACCGCCAAGAATTACAGTCGGAAATCTAGTTAATTTTCCCTTGCCAATAAAATTAACAAATTATGAGTTGCCTTTGCCAAGGAGATAGTAATCAAAATAAAAAGAAGAAAAACACGAGGAGTATATGTCTTTCCAGATAGCCTGCCTTACACCTACGAAAAAGCCAACCACAAAAAGGCCGGTCTCTCTCAAATTTTTGTCTACCGTCAATTGTGTATGATGCCACAAAAATCTGGTCTTCCTCACCACAGACCTAGAAATTGATTTTGCTTTTTATGAAGATTGTTTGGTGATTAGAAAACCGAGCGAAGACATGTATATAAAATAATGTAATGTAAGGGGACACGTGTACGTATTAGGAATACGTATTTTATTAATTCTTTCTTGAATATACAAAATACATGATCAATGAAAAAAATAAGTTCTTTAGATATACAAGGTCATGCTTAAGCGGAGGTCCGAGCTTTGTACAAAAATTGAGTAGTTCGCAAATTTCGGGGCCTGTTAGGCCGCCGTTAATTACATCCCGCCAAAGGCGCAGTTTTGCGGAAAACCTCGATTAAGTCAAGGCTGATGGTCGTCCGAATATTGGATGCGCTTTGTCGGTATATGGCGCTATATATGGTGTAGTAATAGTATGGGTGGCTTTGTGTTGCCGGTTTCGGTCGTGACATTGCCATGCTAATGTTAGAGTAAACGGAATTTGTTGATAATGAAGGGGATGACTTTGCACCATCGTTGCCCAGTCATGTACGCCGGCCTTCATTAACACAGACGTATGTGAGTTGCTTTGCCGTCGGTGCCCAACAACGATGTGTCTGATCCCGCTAATTGGAACGCGTCGGATGGAATGGCCAGCAATTCGCCTCGCCGCGACGCTTACCGTTCCATCTGGCCCCTCGTCAGCACCCCTAGATGTGTAGTGGACGATTGTATGGTAAAAGGAACTGCAACAATTAGCGGTGCAAGTTTTTTTTTGCTTGGACGATGCTTTGTTCAAATGATCAAACGGACAGCCTCCGGCGCCAATATTTTCTTTGTCGCGACGAGCGGGACTCCCATCTCGCGCGTCTCGATTTCTTCACGACGAGCGGGATTTTTTCCGTCTCGTGCGGCCTTGATTCACGCTTCTTGATTTTTGTCATCGCGCGCGGGCTTGATTTCACGCGTCTTGATTTTTGTCATCGCGCGACGAGCGGGATTCCCGTCTCGCGCGGCCTTGGTTTTTCTTCGTCACGACGGCAGGGATTTTTCCCGTCTCGTGCGGCTTGCCCTTTTGTCACCGGCAACTCAACTACGTCCTCGCGCGGCGAGGGTTCTAATGTCAAGCTGCCAGGATCAGCATAGTAGTAGATTGAAGGAGGTCATCGCTCTCGGCACCGTGCCATATATGCTTGCATGCATTGCTAATACGAATAAATCGGCCGCTCACCAGGAAAACACGACTGCTGAACTGGCCGGCATGGTCACAATCCAGGAACATAGCAATATGATTTTTGTATCATGCTAGTATGTTACACATGTTTAATCTAATTGCTTTCGCTTAGTCATGATTCATATAAATAGTTTTAATCTAAAATTGCCTAATATTTTTAACATTTTTTACTATGTATTTAGATATGGGCATATACCTAGATACATAGCAAAATAAAAATGAAAAAAGTCAAAACGACTTATAATTTAGTACAGAGGGGAGAAGTAGTTACTCCCTCCGTCCCCATAGAGATTGTCGTTTTTGACTTTGAGTACGTGGTTTAACCATTCATTTTATTCAAATTATTTTGGCAAATCATAAAAATAAATAAAAGTTATGATTAAAGTATGTTCAATGATAAAATAAGTTGTAAAAAAATAAATAATATTTATATAAATTTTAAGTTATAAAAAAAATAAATAATATTTATATAGATTTTTAAATAAGACGAATGGTACAAAAAAACGACACGGACTCCAAAACTGACAATCTGGACGGAGGGAGTATTTGTTTTTAGGAAGAGCTAGCGACGGCGTAGGTAGCACAACTCTGCCCCAAATCCCATTTTTTTTTTTTAACAAAGTCGTCTTATTGTTTTGGCCGCTTCCACAAGAGAGCCGAAAAGAGGTAAATTATGAAAAATATATTTCATAATATATCTAATGATACTATTTTTAACGTTAGAATATTATTCTTCTTTTACATATATAAACTTTGAATGGGATTCTAAAATACAGATTCTGGATAAAAATAATCTCTGATGTTTCTTGTATTTTGTGCCTATATGTGTTACAAAATCCTCTAGAATCTTTGGATAGAATTCTAAGATTTTAAGATTTTTTTCTATTCGATTCTTAAAATCCCTATGGATCTAAACAGTCACTCTCGACCGATCAATACTTGATGGAAACAGTATATACTTGGTTCAGATTTCTGGAAAGACACCGCGCGCGGTTAACTTGTATAAAGTGAAGCTGCTGCAGCAGCCGCATCGGTTGTTGCTGCAATCACAAGTTAACAGACCGAATATGTTTTACTTGTTCAAGTGGTGGTCACCGTTGTCCTCAGCTGGGTGCTTCGTTGGGTTGACTTTAGTGACTTTGTCTTTGCACGGTGTTACAAGACTTCAGGGTGTTTGGGACTGCTCCACGAATTTTGCTCCACAAGCTCTACCGTGGAGCAGCCCCATAAAAAACTGGAGTTTGTGGAGCATCCTGTAGGTGCTCTCACAACCCCACCCTTTTTTCTCGAACCGAGTGCGTGGAGCTAAAACCGTTTGGCTAAAAAATGTGTAGCGGAGTTGAAAAACGTAGAGCGAAGTCCCAAACACCCCCTTCGTCTCATCAACCTTGGGACTTCGGATCTTCGATCTAAGGACTTCACCTTGGTGGCTAGGGACTAATTGTCTGCTCCTAGATACTTTGGCTTCAAATCTCCACCTTAGTTTGGCCGAAAGTCATTTGGGATGAAGTATAAGAGTGTGTTGTTTGGAGGACTATCGAGGGGCGCCTACAGGGGCGGAGCCAGGAATTCTTGGATAGGGGGGTGGGTTAGAATTAGCACTTGAACCAACAGGGATTAAAGAAACTATGAATTGTTTTCTCCTCTTCATATCACCCTAATCAAAAAGAGATTTGACTATTTGAGATACAGATCAAGTGATTAGATTAAATAAACTATAAACAAGTGCTATTTTAAAAAAGAGGTTGTATTCTACTGTAAAGAAGAACCGAAGAAAAGACACAAAGTGACAAACACAAAGGGGGTGGGGGTGGAGGCGAAAGGCAACATATGCCTGGGCGTGGACATCTGGGCACGGGCGCCAAACGTCGGCGTCATGATTCAAGCGAACTCCGCGATGCCTCAGAGGCAGAGGCAGGAGTCTTGCGCGCCGCCTGCGGTTCGCTTTCGTCTCGCTGGCTCAGCCGCCGCAGTGACGGAACCAGCAAATTGGTAAGGGGGCCAGACAAATATTGTTACAAATACCAAATTATAATATACCCTATAATATATAATGTAAATATTCAAATAATCATAATTTTTGCTGTGAGAAAAACGCAAAATTGACTCTTTTTGGAAAAGATGACATGTGAAACTTGGTTTTCATTTTTTTCGTCGTGCATTAGCACGCACTGCATTAAGAGAAGTTAGAAAGTACAAAAGAATTCACCAAAGAATCCATAGATTACTTGACGAACCCTGCAAACACATATAGCAAGCAAAGACGGGGGGTGTAGCAGACCCTCCACCTAACAAGCCCAACAGCTGAATCTATTACAACGGAGAACTCAACATTTGGGAAGCTAGCAGCGAACGGAGGCGCAGACACCACCTCGGCAGCAAAGCATCTGCGGAAAGAGAGCACCTCGGCAGCAAAGAACCTGCCGGAAACGACCAACGGAACCAACATTCACCAGCTAGACAAACCCACCTTGATTTTCATTCAGGAAAGAGGACAAGAGAAAGTAGCGATTAGTATATTGTTTGGGAATATATTAACTATACCTGCTTGGCTTGTGCGGGTAGCGCCGCTCTTGTACCTGCAATCTACGGACCTGCTCCGGCCTGCTCTGTTGATCGAATGCAGGCTAGCAGTTCCGCACCATCGATAGCGAGGGCGCAAGACAGCGATGAGCCATGCCCGCTTGCCGCGAGGCCGCGTTGGCCGATGGCATGGAGAACGCGCCGCTACCTTCTGCCCTCAGCTCTGCTGCCGTAATAGATGCGAATACCATGGGACACGAGTAAATCGAGACGGTGAACAAACAAAATTCGGCGGCATAGGGGCCGCGGCCTGCTGGCGCCCCCTGGTTCCGTTCCGTCACTGGCCGCTCGGCCAATGCTCCTGCCATCCTGCCCCGTTGGCTACTGCCTGTTGCGTGGGAAGATGAACAGCAAGGAGTCAAGGAACAAGATGATCAATACAGACTGCCGACTGCGGATTGGAGTATGAAGAGTCACGCCTCGTGTCGCGGCACATGGAATTGGGTGCAGCTGTGCATGCACTTGTAGGTTTATTGGACTGCATCTTAGTTGGTTGCAATCACTTATTTTTGGTCTCAATTGAGGAGGGCAGCCTTCATAAACTAACTAATATAAGCATTGATATTTAAATACTTATTGAAGGATTAGTGGGCTGTTAGGTGATCCCGTTTTCACTAGTGTTTGGTTGCAGGGAGAGGAGAGCCGCTAGTAGAGAAATGACTTTTGGTACGCCAATTTACTCTCGGTTGGGTTAATAAAATCCGGGACTAAAGGGAGCATTATTGCTGGCATGGGCACCGATCCTTTTGTCCCAGTTCGCAATATGAACCGGACTAAAGCCATCATTTAGTCTCGGTTGGTGTTATCAACCCGGACTAAAGGTCCTCCAACCTAAAGGGTGGCCTTTTAGTCCCGGTTGGTGTTACCAAAATAGACTAAAGGTCTTCTAACCGAGATTAAAAAGTCCTCTACGGGTCAATTCAGAAGGAATGCGCCCGAGGACTTTGTCACATGTGGTGTGCGGCTAAGTTGGTAAAGGAATCTACACGCGATGCAAGGGGTCTTGGGCCAGTTGGAATATCACACACTGCAAGACAGGTCTCCAAAATTTCATTTATTTTTTTTCATTCCGAAGATGGGCTCTAGTCCTGGTTGCGTGTCCCGGATTGGTAATCCGGGTTCCCAAAACCGGGAGTAAAGGGGGTTGGGAACCGAGACTACAACCCCTTCTCTACTAGTGGGCTGAGTCTAGTCCGCATGGGAATATCTGGTGAAGTTGTGACGTGAGCCTATCCATTAAAAACAAGGGGGACAGATTTGTCCTAGATTGATGTTGTCACTGTTCATCTTCAAGGGGTCTCCATGGTGGTGTCCGTGGGCGATCGGGGGCGGTGGTGGCAATGCTCCTCCCTATGCTAGAGCTTCCCTCTCCCACAAGTGACAAGTTCTCGACGCAAGATGAGGTTGTAGAGGGCGGCCTTACTGGAGGCGGAGACTAGAGAGGGCAGCGAGGGGAGAGGAAGATGGTTTTTGTAGAGAAGAATAGAAGATGTAGGTTGACATGTAGGTCCCTCAATTGACACTTTCTAGTGGTGTCAAAACATCATCCATCCTATTTGGTCTCATCCTTTTTATTAAGCATAAAAGTAGGATGGATTCATCCTCAACCAAATATGAGACGGAACAACCCCTTCCCACACCATCTTCAAACCGTACACGTGCCGGCATCTCCAAAGTTGACTCTACAAGGTCAATTTAAAGACGGAATATTCTTGTGAAGGGACCATTTGCCGAAGTCTACTTCCCAACGACCGATTGGTGCCTCCACAAGTTGTCTAGTCTGTTGTCTTAACATTTGAGTAGTGTTGTTTAACTGATTTGTGTTGTTGAAAGAATTTCTCTCATATATGTGATATGTCTTTTTTTATGTAATATATTTAGATAAAAAATGAGCGCGAAGAAACATGTTACAGCTTCGAAACCAGAAAAAATTTGAGATTGGTGATCTAAAAAGATTCACACAACAGTTCTCTCGAAACTAATAATTGGAAGAGGTGGATTTGGAACAGTTTACAAGGTATGCCATTCCTTAGAGCTTTTGAGACATTTACAACAAATGTGCAAGAGATAAATCTTTATTGCGAGAATGGAACAGGGCACGAAAGACAATGGCGAATATATTGCAGTGAAGATGCTTAATCAGACAGAAATTGCCCAACTAGATGATACCCAGTTCGAGAGAGAGGTTTTAATGTCATGCGCACTTCTCATCCTAATATAGTAAGACTCGAAGGCTATTGTATCAATAAAGATGCGGAAATAGTTACACACGAAGGAATACATCGTTTGGCGGAGAAACAGAATAGGCTGATCTGCTTCAGTATCTGCAGGGTGGAAGCCTCCAGGCGTATCTTAGTAATGAAGGTATGGCAATATATTCTACTCCCTTCTTACCAAATTATAAGATGTTTTGGCATTTTAGATACATAGTATTTGTTATGTATTTAGACATACTACACTATGTCTAAATACATAGTAAAAGTAATGTACAAGTCAAAACGTCTTATAATTTGAAACGGGTGCAGTATGTGACAATAGTGTTTGCCCTTCATGTTGCTATTTTTTCTTCTGGTTTTGAAGTATACTGTTTTTGTTTTTCAAGCTGCTATATTTTGTCATTATTATTTTCTCAAATCAAGTAGCATGGCATTGTGGCAAATAAAATTGTAATATATATACCTATATCCATGTATCAGTGACAAGAAGCTGAATCAAACTAGAATGTTCTGTACCAAAGGTGTTTCACATTCCATATATCAGTACCATGCAAAGGTGCATGTTTAGACAAATTATACAGTTGTGATTATTACTGGTTTTTCTTCTCTACAGATAAATGTCGTCTACCAAACTGGAATGAGCGTTACAATATAATTAAGGGTATTTGCAAGGGTTTACATTATCTTCATGAGGGTCGAGGTGGTAAACATATTCTTCATTTGGATCTAAAACCTGCCAATGTATTGCTGGACAAGAACATGATACCCAAGATTGCAGACTTTGGCCAGTCAAGACTCCGACAACTTAATGAAGGACAAACTCACACTACAAAATTAGTAGGGACATGGTAAGACAAAAAAATCTTCAGACATCTATTTCTCTATTCTTCTAAAGTACTGTATTATGTTTGTACTCCCTTCATTTTGTATTATAGTGCATTCTAACCAACTCCAAAATTCCAAATCGTGTTGCATTCTAGGCACCGAGTCCATTTTTTTGCGTTTATAAGAATTTAGAGTCACAACTCTATTATTTCTTTTTACATTTATAAGAATTTAGAGTCACAACTCTTCTTTTTCGACACGGAGGGAGTACATAACTTAATGGATGAACCGAAAAAGTCAAAGCGACTTATAATTTGGAACGGATGGAGTAGTTGCGACATATGGACTGATTGTTATCATGCAGTGGATACATGGCACCCGAACACATAAGACGCGGCGGGCTCGTGCCTAGCAAAGAGACAGACGTATTCAGTCTGGGCGTTATAATAATGGAGATAATAGCTGGAGAGAGGAAATACCCAGCCGATCAACTTGACGAGGTTGTATGACTTGACAATAGTTGTATGGAGTATATAGGTATATCGTTTCACCTTTTTTTAAATGCAATAGGTACGTGAAAAATGGAAGGAGACGACATCACGCGAAGAATACGAACAAATAGAAAAATGCATTGAACTAGCGCTGTACTGCATGGAGGAAGAACCTAAGAAAAGGTTTCACATGAAACAAGTGATTGAGATTCTTGGTATAAGTGAAGACGATATGAACCATCATCCAGATGGAATTGAGAAGAAGCACTGCAGATTTGTTCTTTGGTTTCCTGATCCTGCTGTTGTTCTTTATTTTTTTCCCCACGTGTGCATGCATGTACACTTCCTTCTTTGTTCGATTTGCTAGGTCTCGAAGAGTGCTAGGATAGGAAATAAATCTGAGAACATAGAAACATTTTGTTATTTTATTTATTGCCTTTTTAACTTATTCTAATTTTTCTTTTACGATGATTCTGTTTGTACTAATGTGGTAAACATCGATTCCGCTGAAGTAGACCCATTATTAGAACAACGACATGGACTCCTTCAAAGATGTACTCCCCTCCGGGATGGTATTAGAAGTCGTTTTGGGACAAGGTTTGAGTCAAACATCGGGAATATAAATCATCAATAACTTTTAAGTTGTTGAGTTTGTAAATGTAAAAATTATATGAGTAGATTTGTCTTAAAAAATACTTTGATAAAAGTATACATATATCACATCTCCATAAATATTTTTATAATAATAAGAGGTCAAAGTTGTGTTTTGGAGACCGTGTCGCTGTCCTAAACGACTTCTAATACCATCCCGGAGGGAGTACGATGACAGCAGATAAAAAGAAACTCACCGCCCCGGAAATCCTGGAGAGAAGCAGGACGGCGTGACCGTAAGAACCCGGTTGCAGAGGGTGACGAACTCGGATTCTTGTGTGGTGTTCCCATTATTTGGCGTGTCAATATTCTATTACTAGGATATAAGAATGGTTACACACATCGCCTTAACTCCAAAACTATCCACAGAGCAATATTACACCCTTAATTCAAACAGTAGCCACATCATCAGGCAGGTACTGCCTAATGTAAAACTTCATCTGCAGGGAGGCATAGTGCATATAAGAATGGTTTCAGGGTATAAATGCATGTTGCAATGATCCAAAAAAGAATACATATAAAAATAACATCTAATAACTTGATCTCACCCATCCTATGTAACAGGGGAACTCGGTTTATGAAACAAAACAGCTTGCAGTATGTACTATATACCAGGAGGTCTGAAAAGTTCTTAGATGTTTTCGTTGAGCCGTTCCTTCCCACCACTAATTGCAGAGGTGCTCTGATCGGATGTTTGTGTTGTGTGTGTGTGTGTGTGTGTGTGTGTGTGTGTGTGTGTGTGTGTGTGTGTGTGTGTGTGTGTTTTCACTTGTGTATAAGTCAGACACCCAGGCTATCACTCCAATTGTCAAGTTTGAACCAAAATTCACTTTAGAAAGAGAGAGGGTATTTGAGCTCACCATGGCCAGGTAGGTGAAAGGTCCTGGTTTGATTTTAGTAATTGAGTGACAAACTAGGTGGACTAATATGTGCTTATGTGAGATACATAGATGATTAGTCCACCGCTACATTTGTGTGAAGCAACACATGCCATGGAGGTGAAAATGGCTTGAATATGTTGCAAGACTCACACATGTGATAAAATAGCTCATTACATATGAGACACGTGACATGGAGTCATCAGTCATATGACTAAAGTGGAGAATCTTGTACATAATATTGGAACCCCGGGTGGTGGATGGGTATTCACTAATGGAGAGAAGCGCAACCAAGTCTTTGTGACTTAGGTGTCCAACATGGGTTAGGGGCTATGGCAACACCCTGATACCATAGGGGAAAAAAAAAAATCAAGTTGTCTCTTTTGCCTTGCTCATTTATACTTGATTTACTGTCATTGGTTGCAAGTTTTATTGTATGATAACTAGAATCTTCCCGTAAGAGTACGTGCTTAACATAGATTTATTTATTTCATGCACCTAAGTCATTAGATTTATTTATTTTGTTAGTGTGATCATGAGCCTTACTGTAGTAGCTTATGTTTTAGGTTGTATCGAAGCTTGTGTAAGGCTTATGGTAGGTTTGCATTGGTTAGCTGTATCCTTTAGTGATAAGGACTTGTATAGTGTGACGCCTTTAGGGACTCATTAGCTTTGTGTTTCTAGAAGAATTTAGGAGCCATGGTGTTTTGGGGTTTATAATTTACATAGACTACCAAGGTTGTCATTTTGATTTTTTCTTAGATCAAATTCACAACCTCAAGAGCATTCGGTCCATACATCAGGGGAGATCAAGTCCCATCGGGGGTGAGGGCTTCTGCCATAATGATACCATGGCCGGTGGCCCGGTACAATGGGCCACAAGGCCCGAATGATGACCAATTGTCATGCCAGAAGGGGGAGGCCCAGGCCCAAGGGACTTTTTGGGGGGGGGGAGGGATGCCATGTCGCAGCCCACGACAACACAGAGGCTTGGGAGTAGTTGATCCTCAGAATGAGTTGAAGACTGGTTTCAGTATGGAGAAAAGCGTTGTTCTGTTCTCGAAGTCGAAGAGCATGAAGCCGGACACGAAGGAAAAGGTGAATGAATCGTCAAAGCCGCGGACTGGAATTGACCTGGACATGGGATTTGAAACACGTGGTTGACTGATTGATTTTTTGTTTATGCCTCTCATCTAGGTACAACTTTAGTATCTGCTCATACACAAGCATGCCCACTCTACACACGCACGTCACACATAGCACCCGTGTACACACAGACCTACTACTACACCCGGACCGAAGATCGCGTCCTTCTCGAGATCACTAAAATCCTCGATTTTCGTAGGCGACGGACGCGTTGCATTCCCCTTGTGGCACCACGCGTAGAGGCAGGCGCTTTGGAAACAATCCAAAGCGGAGACTATTCCTTATTTGGGAGAAAATCCGGTGCGACACCGAAGTTGCCCCCGGGGATCGAACTCGGGTGGGTGGCGCCCAACCGAGGGCCTCACCACTGCGCTACACGAAGTCCCGCGTGGTTGACTGAGGCCTCGTTTAGATTGCAAATTTTGCAACTCGAACTCCTGTAGCACTTTCGTTTGTATTTGGTAAATATTGTCCAATCATGGACTAACTAGGTTCAAAAGATTCGCCTCATGATTTACAACCAAACTGTGTAATTAGTTATTTTTTACCTACATTTACTGCTCTATGTATGTATCCAAAGATTAATGTGATGGAGAGAGTGAAAAAAACTTGAAACTTGGAAGCGAACTAAACAAGTCCTGATTGATGATGAAACAGAAATGTTGAAAAACACACGCACATAACACATCCACACAGTGCTTCATGAAATCCCAAATTTTGCCGCCACAAAAATTCGCGATTCTTTTGCTTGACATTGTTGTCGAAAAAAAAAAGACATCGTGAAGTCCACCTACATACCAAACAGTCCATCTTTTTTTTTTTTTTTTTTACGAGATCACCTTTTTTTTTTTTTAGAATAGATCGCCTGTTTCTGTTGCAATACGAGTTCAGAGGACTAAAAAAACAGAAGAAGCACGACAAGTCGACAGAGAAAAATAGACAAAGGTCTGCTCGGCTGCACTTCTTGCAGCGCTGCGGCTGCGACTGTTTAGGGCACGTACAACGCGTCGGTGGGAGGCGTCTCTACGGTGGTAATTTTGCGAAAATCCCCCGCTTTAGCCTGCAGACGGCCCGGCCGTCGTCTCCCGAGTCGACGACGCTGTCCGTTCCCCACGCTGAGCCGACGCGCGCCCCAGGGTTGTACAGGTCCGTCTCTTCCAAGCGACGGCGGTCTGGATCCCGTGCGCGGCACCCACGCTCCCCACCAAGAGGTCACCGCGCGCCCGCGCCCGCCTTCTTGCTCGAGGCCACCGGCGGCTGCGGGAACGAAAGGAGACAACGAGCGATAGAGAGACAGAGGTGCTAGCTCGGCCGGCCGGAGATGTCTCGGTACGTGGAGATGCTGGACATGGGCGTGCGCATCGCGGCGAGGTTCGACTTGCACTGCCCGCAGATGGCGCGCATGTACTGCAAGCTGCCGCAGACCCAGTCGGCGGCGACGACGACCTCGTCGGCCGATGAGGCCACCAAGGCCAGGAGCTTCAGTCTGGACGCTGCGGCAGTCCTGCGGCCTTTCGCGTCCGCGGCGGCAGCAGCGGGAGTTCCGGCCGTGGCGGGGCTCCATCTCCACGAGTTCGACACCGCGCAGGTCATCGTATACGATAATACTAATACCAGATGAATGTCGACGTTCAGCAACTGTATTGCTTGTTGGGATGCGCCTGGTGGTGGTAGCCCAATTTCTCCTCCATTTGAGAATCCACCAAATTGTTTTTGTTCTCAATCAGAACTATAGTATTTACTCTCCGTGAATCTCAGTTAGCTATTGATCAAGTTCCTTTTGTAACCTGATGAGACTGTCAATTGTTCAGTAAGCAATTTCAGGAATAACAATTCACATCCTCCTAGTGGATGCAAAGCTACTGCCACTGCTTTGCTTGTTTGTACTGAAGTTACCTGTATGGAAAACTGAATGGAAATTTCAGGGACTGTGATATATGCATGAACCTAGAGTGAATACTTTTATCAAAACTGAATGTTTTTTTTTTTTTTTTTTTTTTTTTTTTTTGAGATTATCAAAACTGAATGTTAACACTGATAGAATGGCAATGCTACTTGATGACAGCTGCTTGTCAGTCCCAAACTCTGAAAAATATAGAGAAAAAAAACTAAGATGGTAGAGGATCAATTTCTTAGCTTTTGTTTAAGGTATACAAAAACTATTTATAGTTCCTAAAAAATATTGTAATCATGTTTCTATTATTTATGCTTGATATTATTCTAACAAATAGCCACTCATGGTATACACAAATATATTTGCATTTGATCTTAAGCTACATGCACAACATTAAATAGCATATAGCCGGACTCTCTGTCTGTGGGTTGTATGAACTGTCTTCATATCTGTCTATATGATAAATTCGAGGTTTTGCGGACGACTCGCCGTCTGTGGGTTGTACATGCCCTTATGATAGTTGACGCTACACTAAACAACCGCAGGACACAGCCAGGGCAAAACAACTGATTACAGACTGCTCTTATATGAGGTAGAAAGACCGTGCAGAGCGTCCAAGCAGTCGAGGCTTTAAGGGCACGTTGGTTGGGTGCCAGCGGCAAGCGGAACAAATATTGGCCGTGTTGACTGTGGGCACATGCTCTGTTTGGAACTTTGGATCATAGCCACGATTTGGCCAGGCACAGACATAACTAATGATTTCATGACATCCTTATTCTGAAATCATTTTTTTAAATCACCCAACACATAGCAGCAATTCCAAAAGCATGGACGCTCTGTCCACTGGGAAGCCACGTTTTAAAACCAAAACCACGCTTGAGCTAAGGAGCTACTTGGTTTCGGGGCGTGGATCCCTCGCCTTGCCTCGCTTGGTAAGCGTGGAGCACAGGAGCTTGCCGATTCGGCTCTGCAAGACAAAACTTGCCCCGCACAAGCCACGAGGCTATCAAGCAAGCCTTCCAAACAAGTAGGTTGACTGTATCCTCATTGGACAAGGCAAACTACTATTAGGAGAAGGAACCAAACAGACTCTAAATTCCTGGGCTCATTAGTAGCGCCGAGACAAGTAGGCACAAAATGCCTCGAAATCACTTTGGCAACCGAGCTTTCAAAAACAGACGTGATATTCTCATCTTCCTCACAAACGATGCATTTTGGATCACCGATCCAGTTTCTCTTAATCAAGTTATCTTTTTTGTTAAGATTGCATTATCATTCGTGAGTCACATGAAGTTTTTCAATTTTTTAGAGAAGACCTTCCCTTTTCGAACCTGTTATGCAGCACTACTTCAGCCGTACTTTTCAGTGAAGGAACATTGTTTTTCTCTCACCACATTTCAGCAGCACCAGCCTAAGCCAAATTTCAGTGAAACGAACATGACCTATGTTTGTATGATAAACCTGAGTCATTAGTACTTAAGCATTGTACATGGATTTCATTGCACAGAGAAAAAATATAACTATTTTCCCATTTCCGGCCGGCTATATTTATACTCACAATCCACCTTAATCGTTGTGCAAAATTTTTTTGCAAGGACGAAAAACAATTTGTCCAATCCGAACGCACAATGTCGCTGGTCAGTTGGGCCTGGGCCCAAGCCCCGACCCAAAAAATGTGGCCGGAGCCCGAGCTAGCTGAAAACCGCCGGGCGACCGCGGGGAGGGTCAAGACCCATCGGCGTGTCAACGTTCCCACCTCCCCGCAGCTGGACCACCCATTGGAATTCGGAAACGCAAAGCATATGCCGTGGGCACCGGCGAGCCGAGGGGGCACGAGGGCGTGGGCCCCCCCCAAGCACAGTGATTTCCTTTATTTACATATAGAAAATTTATTTGGATAGCTAAAAATTATTATTTCACTCTATTTTGATGATAAAAATAGGATACAATTCATTTGAATAGGCTAAATACATATAGAAATTTTAACATCATATGCGCAGAACATATTTAGCATGCTTATGAGTGTCGCCGTATTGTCCGGGCCCCTTATTCAAAAGTTAAGCTCTGCCCGTGGGGACAGGGGCAGGTCGGAGGGCTCGAGAAGCACTGACACATCGGCCTATTAAGCACACGTAGCGACAGATTCGTTTGCCTAAACCGAGCGAAGGGTAAGCGGAGGAGCGCACTCGCCATTTGCCTCCGCCTCCTTTTCCTTGGAACAGAAGAAGAGGAGAGGAAGGGAAGGGAGCGCCGCCGCCGCCGCAGCCGCTGTCGATGCATTCCACCAACCTCCTCCTCGAGGAGCCTATCCGGATGGCCTCCTCGAAGCAGGAGGCCGATGTGTACAACATCGGCGTGCTGGCCCTCGAGGCGCTGACGGGCAAGGCGCCCGGCGCAGCACCTGCGGCCGCCGGCGCCTTCCGACAGCGCACAAGAAGGGCAACGCGGCGGCGGCGGTCACGGTGATGGGTCTCCCGGAGTGGGTGCGGTCGGTGGTGCGGAGGAGTGGACGGGCGGAGGTGTTCGGCGTGGAGCTGCTCCGTTACGGGGACATCGAGGAGGAGATGGTGGCGCTTCTGCACGTGGCGCCGCGCCCCCAGTGGCCCTCCATGGGCGGCGTGGTGAGGATGATCGAGGCGTGCCCGTGGAGCAGTCCCCGGCGCCCGAGAAGGACAGGGGACGCCTCGGTCACGTCCCTGTCCATCGGCGTCACCACGGATGATGGGGATGGTCGCCTCAGCTACTAGTTATCCGCGCCCAGCCTCTATTTCTTGTCTTTCTTTCTCTTGTGTGATGTTGATTGACGTCTTCTTCCATACTACTCCCTCCGTCCCAAAATAAAATGATGTTTTGGGTTCCACAAGTTTGACTCGATTTGTATAAAATACGTGCAATATTTATATTTCTATATAAATTTATTAAAAAACTAGACTTAAAGATCTTTCCGATGATATTAATTATTTAGTATAAATATTTATATATTTTAGTATATAATTACCGGCAGATGTTTCTCGAGGCAAAAACGTCACTTATTTTGGGGACGGAGGGGGTATATGGCTGGCTGTTGAACACGTCTCGCCTCATCCGGCTTTTGCACGTCTGAGTCTAAGTCTGGGAATGGAGTCCTTCCATGGAATGGTGCTCACTATTGCAGCTGCTGCAGTTTCCCTGCTTGTGGATCTTGACTGATACGCAAGGTTCTCATCGCATTGTTGAGCTAGTAACCTGCTGTCGTATGGAGTTCATGAAAGATCTCACAAACACATCTGGAGTTCACGTACCTCAAAACCTACCGGCGAAACTCCACTTCAGGGCTTGTTTGGACGGCAGCTTGGTGCTCGGATCTATGGCTCCCCGCCACCGCCGCAACCGTGTGAGGTTGGGACAGATCCACGAGAGACAGCGGCGAGGGGCTGGTTGAAAGCACTAACCGAGGAAAGCCTGGCGTCGGGAAACAATTCATAGAACAGCTTGAGCGCGTCATCCAGGCCGAGGATTCCTTCCTGGGGAAATAACGAAAAAGCCAAAAACGAAGATCGAGTAATTCTGGTAGGATCTGTCTACTCACAAACCGGCTATTTTGGCCCTCTAGACAGCCGGCTATTTTAAACAACAAAATAGCCGGATTCAAGGCCCCAAAAATCCGGCTATTTTGAACCTAAAAATAGCCAGATTTCTGCACCATCAGATCAAAATCTAAGGGACCAAAGCAAATACAATAAAATGAACACACATTCAAAATGACAAAAACTGATGGACCAGTTTTATGGGCAGGAAAAATTGAAAATGCAAAGAAGATTTACAAATTACACACACTTAAGTGAGCAAAATAAGTGAGCACAGATTAGACAGATTAAACAGACATCACAGACACTTTACAACTCAAAAAGAATTCATATAGCAAAAAATTACACCACTCTATCAAAGAATTTACACCACTCTATCAAAGAATTTACAGCTCAAGAATTCATGTAAATCTAGATATAACAAACTGTAAATGAATTACCTGAATCTACAAGAAAACTGAAAATCATTCATTATCAACTCAAGGTAACCATGAACAACAAAGAAATCTGGATGGAGTAACCTTGATCCACCAAAACCATCTCAGCATCTGTAGCAAGGCAGTGGATGATTGATTACATGAATGTCATGACAAGCCATCTATAATACAGATGCCAAAAGAGCTGAAATCAGGATGCTGGATGGGTGCAAAAGTCAAGAATTGAAGGTTACCTTTAGATCAATAACCACCAGATCAACACGCTGGAATGGGTCACTTGTCATTTCCACCATGCTACTCCCATTTCTGAGCCACCCGCAAGCACACAGACACGTGCTTTGTTACAGAGACAGCTCAGGGAGCAAAACCAAAACACCATTGACATCAAGTATGCAACAAATGAACAAGAAAAACAAAAAGTTTAGTCAACAATAGGAAAATATGGTATTCAAAACAATTTGAATTAAAAGATTACACATAATTGCACATTTCCCAAATTCAATTTGCAAAATTGGACATGTTACAAAATATCTACTAGCCTAAATTACATGACTAAAGCAGCATTGAACAAAATTTACACCACTCTATCACAGAATTTACAGCGCAATAATTGATGTAAATCTAGATATAAAAAGTGTAAATGAATTACCTCAATCAAAAAGTCATTGCAGACCTTCACCTTGAACCAGCAAAATCATCTTGGCCTCAGATTACTGAAAAAAGCACACAGAACACATGAAAAAAAAAGGACACAGTAGCAAAAATCACCTTGATCAACACGAAATAGCAACCAATCCTAAAGCTAGGACCCTAAAACTTTTTAAATCATTCACTGCAACCAAAAATACATAGCACCCAAAGAAAAAACTGGGATTATCAAAACTTCTAGTCATTAGCTTGGATTAACCACAATGGCCAATTATTGTGAGACAATTGATCATTGATTACATAAAATATCATGAGAAAGCATCTATAATATGCATGCCAAAAAGAGCTGAAAATTTAATTCTAGAAAAGTAGCATCCATCTCGAAATATCCTGACTAAAAAGCAGCATTGCACAAAATTTACACCACTCTATCACAGAATTTACAGTGCAAGAATTGATGTAAATCTAGATATAACAAACTATAAATGAATTACCTCAATAAAAAGTCACTCCAAAACTAAAAGATCTTCACCTTGAACCACCAAAAATCATATTGGCCTCAGATTACTGGAAAAAAAAGGACACATGACACATGTAAAACTAGACATATATACGAGTCTAAAAGTGATTCTAGACATAACAAGGTCAATTTGATGGCGACTACCAAATCCTAAGTGTAAGTCCATAAACCATTACAATTATAGGACCTGTCAGTACAGGTAGATAGGGTACAGAAGAATTTCGTCAGTTAACTCCCAGTTGCAACTGCAACCAGCTACTATAAAATAGATAAATCACGATAGAATGCGAGTAATATAGGACAGCGCCAAAGTTCAGATGCGGCAATTTTTGGTAGTATATACGGATGCGGCAATTCCTATAGAACCGACAATTAACAGTCAGAAAAACAATTAACAGAGAGAGTAGCAGGATCCAAAAAGCACAAGCAAACATGAATTCTAGATGGGAATGTACATACCTCAACAAACCCTACGGCTCCCAGTAGCTGCAACAAAATCGATCCAAACACCAGTCGCCGCGCCACAAATGGAACCAATTAATCACCACACCACCACCAGCCGCCGCCGGCGCAAACAAAACAAAACAAGCGCCAGTCACCCGCAACCGTACACGCCTCCAGGAAACAATAGAGGAAATGGAGAAGAGCAAGATAATCAGGATGCAGACAACCACAGAGCACAAAATCAAAGCCATGGGAAGATACAGCAATCAAATAAATGACATAAATCAGGTGGGGCTTGTAACATCCCCGATTTCCACGAAGGGAAATCCACAGAATGAAGTATAACACGATGGTCCCCGAGGATCATTCCATCACATTATCCGAATTACAGTCGATTACAGAGTCAAACTTCGAATAAAAAGAATACAAGTAGAAGGGTTACAAAAATACATCGCCACTTGGCGGAATCAAACAGAGTCACACAAAGATCCGAACAAAGATCGAAGACTGGAAGCTAGTCGCGGAAGCATCATCATCATCCATCTCCAGCTTGAGCGTAGGCACGAGACCATCTAATCCTCCAAGTCGCTGAAGTCCATCTTGCAAACTAAAAACCGCATTTCAGTACATTGCGTACTGGCTACTGTTTCCCCACCCTATGCATTTGCGTTGCTTTGTGGTGCTTTGTGGAATGCGATAGGGTAGAACAAAAGGCCTATTTATGGCTGTAGTTTCCTATGCAGGTAATATCAAGTTTATAATAATAATAATTAAGTTTTATTCCCATTCCCATAGCCACACCAATCCCAATCTCCAATACCATATCTTACTACCACACACATCTCAAATCTCGCACACTTGCTTAGCGACAAGACAGCTCCAGCTCCTTCTGCCTTGCCTAATCGGCTCTCAGCCCTACAGGCTCTCAGCCGTAACTCAACACTCACCACACCACTGCTCGAGGTAAGAAAAGAAAGGACACCTCTCCTACTCGCCGAAAGCAGTAACCGATGGGGTAAACCCAACTGAAAAGCCGGCGCACACCCTTAGGTTGTCCAGGCTCGAAGGCCGGCGCACACCTTTAGGCGATCAAGGCCCAAAAGTCGATCCATGCCCGAAGGCGGGACAATACGTATTGATTTAAACTCGCCAGAGCGTGTACACAAGACCACCCGATCACCATCATCGATGCCCTAGGAGCACCTAGGATGATTCCGCTGCCTTCTAACTAGCACGATGCCACCCTACCACTCAGCCACTCGACACTCCCGGAGTACCACCGCACGCCGAGACCGTGAGACGCAAAGCATCGGGCCCATCGTGGGATACTACGCTTCGAGGAGAATGTGGGGCTCGACAACCCACAGCTCCCTACACTAATCCACTAACAACCTAGTAGTAGTGGCACCGCCCTAGCCAGTCGGACTACCCGTCCCCTGCCCATTTGGGGGCGAGTGGTGAGTACCAGGTTCCCACGATTCCGTCCCAACGATACATCAGTCCTTAGGTTGACCGGGACAAGACATCTTCTCAACTTCATTGCACTCAATGGCACCTTCGGCCTGGGGCTTCATCCCACAAAGGCACTCCACCCCAGAAACTCTCGGGAAAATCACCATGTACCCGCCACAGGTACCTTTCACTTGGGGATGCCTAGGTCGCACCCCTCGGCAAGACTCGTCCTCTCTGACTCGTCGTGGATCCTGTCCAGTCGACTCGACCCTCACAACACACCCAAGGCACACGCAGAGTCTCACTCACCAGGTATCACGAGTCACCAGGTATCATAAGGCACCCGGCACCATAAGTCACCATCCCAAGACATATACTCCTGGTTTATATATATAACCAAAAGTGAGATATAAAAGCACAATAATAGAGCAATAAAATAATGAGCGCGTGGCTAATCTATCAACGGGTATGCAGTGATGGTTTGTGACAAGGTAGAGGCTTCACAAGCAATCTATCAATGCCACCTAGCATAAAACATTGCAAATGAAAAAGTAAAGCGCTAGCATTCTACATTGCATGTCTAATAGGATCTACGAGGTGGGTGGGAAAGTAGCACCTCTGAGATCGTAAGTCAAGTCCTCCACGTACTCGGGTCGTCCTCCTCGTGCAACTCCTCCTCCGAATTGAAAACGTAACGTAAAGTCGCGATAAGCGACTCCTATAGAGGTACACAAAAGAAGCAATAATATTCAAAAGATCCAAAAAGCACTCATGGATAACCCTATGACGTAGAGCTCGAAATTAGAAAAATTTGGACTCTTGTTTCATAATTTTCTGAGCTAGTATGAATATTCTATGAATTTTCTAAGGTTTAATCAATTTCTAAAAAAGGAAAAAGGCTGGTTTAATCTAGTAATCGACACGTGGCGGTTTGTGATTGGCGGGCTGACGTCAGCATGACGCCGGCAAGGTGGGGTCCTGTGATGACGTCAGCATGACGTCATCAGCGACCGGGTGGGGCGGATGACGCCGGCCAGTGGCGTCACCGGTGACGCCATTGCCGACGCGTGGCTCCCCGAGTAACGGTGTATGGCGACGGGGGCCCCGCGGCATGGGTCTGCGGACGGGTGGGGCCCAGTCAGCGGTCAACGTTGACCGGGTCAACACTTATCGGGCCGAAAATGGGCCGGATATGGGCCCGGCATGGGTCGAACATGGGCGGGTTGGGCGCCGGCCCGGCTGACGTGTCTATCGGTGAGGCTGCCACGTAGCGGACTTGGGCCGCTATCGGGCCGGTGTACAGGCAGGCGCACTAGGGCCGGTCCATGGTGGACATGCTGCTGGTGGTCCATAGACCACAGTGCGGTCTACTGTGGACCACGTCCACCTTCTTGTTCTCCCTCTGGTCTAGCGTGGGCGGGGTCGAGCGCGGCCGCCGTGATCTCCCCTTTCCCCAATCTCCGCCTGCGCTCGCGGGCGCATCTTTGCCGGCGGCGAAGCTTTCGCGTGGCCGCGCCTCTAGGCTGCTTTCGGCGGGAAGGCTATCCGAGTCCCGCGCGCCGGGCTCCTAGGGACGGAGCAAGGCGGCGTCGACAAGAGGGCGGCTTGGGGCTTCGCAAGGCTAGACGCGGGCGGCGCGGATCGGCATCGACGGCGACGCCCCGCGGGCCGCCGTGGCTCCAAAAGACACTAAAATCGGGCGCTTTCTTCGATTAGGCTCGTGGCACGGGCGAGGGAGGCGGGCGCCGACGACCAAAACACGCTGGGCGGGCGCACGCCGCAATGGAGACGCACGGGCGGCACTCGCGCCCATGCGGACGCGTCCCCTATGGCATGGGCGAGGCTTTCCCTCCAACCGACTAGACGGCTACGTGCGCTGGCGTCGAGGCGGCTCGAGGGTCTACTAGCTCCCAAGGAGACGGCCCGGGTTAGTTGGAACGAGCGGGCGGCGCTCGGCGGCGCGCCCGCGCTTTGTGCTGCACCGCATGGCAGGCAGCGGGCGGCTAGGGCTTTCCTAGGGAAAAAGGTAGCGTTTTTCCGCCCCTTGACGCAGCAGGTTGATGGAGGTGGTCTGTGGCGGCCACCATGGCCGGGCTTGCCCGGGCGTCCCATGGCGCGCCAGGCGACTAGTGCCGGGCGTTCCCGAAGCCACGAGGGCTTCGGCAAGGCCGGGCCTTGGCTCGGTGCGTGTGTGCGGTGCTTGGCGGGCAAGGCAAAGCGCCAACTCGGCTCCTCCAAGTTGGGGAACGCCGGCGGCGGACACGGACGTGAGCACGACGACGACATGGAGCAGGAGGATGCTCACCGTGGGGCTTCAAGCGGTGGCGGCGCGGTGGCAGGTTGTGGCCGTGGCGAATCGGCCCCGTGGTGAGGTGGTGCGGTGCCGTGCCGAAGGGCTACGCCGATGTAGCCGATCGGGGCGGCGACCTCCACTCCGGCTGGCTCTGTGCGGCGCTGACAGCGACCGGCACGGTGTCCGTCTCTCTCTTCTCCCTTTCTTTCTTCCCTTCTTCTTCCTCCCTCTATCGGTTCTTGGCAGGGGAGCAAGGCCACCCGGGTGGCGGCGGGGTCCCGGAACCCTAGGGGTGCCTTGTGCGGCGGCTTTATAGGGCGGCGGCACCATGGCGGGGAGGTGAGCGGTGGAGATGGAATTTGGGCGTCGACGGTGATCGCGGGGCTCCGTGTGGGGTTCGAGTTCGCGTCGCTTTCACGCCGGCGCCGAGCTGTCCAATTTGGATCGATGACGGTCAAAAGGTGGAGACAAGGCCTGGGCGCGGCCATGGCAGCGGCGCGCTCCCGTTCGGCGCTCACTTTTAGGGTCTCCTATGTGTACAAACAAGTGTGCCAAGCATGTGTACACTTTTAGGGTGGTCCACTAGGGGTCATTAGGGTTTTAGGTGGAATCCATGTCCAAGGGAATGGCAACACAACACTTATAAAGTTATTTGATTTTATAAGTCATCACATGAAATCATAAGATCCAACTCAAGCATGGTGGTTAATTATGCAAAATGCTCAACAAAAATTTAATAGGTGCTACTTGTGCAACTAGGGTAGGGTTTACCTACATGACATACATCATTCATGGGCTATTTAAGAAAAAATTTTGTTGGTTGCAATTTTTAGGTTTCAAAATTCGGGTTGTTACAGGGCTCCAATTAAACAGCCACCGAACTATTATGTGTTGACAGGTAAGTAACATAACAACAGTAACAGAGGAGCAACTCGAGTAAACAAAGGCGAAAGTGGCATACCCGGGTGAGCAGATTGCGTCGGTACCCCAAGAGGCGACTCCTTCTGCAAACAAGAGCAAAGATACACAAATTAGCATGGGCTACCACCCCAAAATCATCAGCTATTCCGTGAAGATTAAGCACAAGCTCATACAACCTTGGTGGTGTAAGCCTTGTCCCCCTTCTTGTTGATGTAGTACTGGAGATACATCTTGAATCCACGTGCAGGGATGAGCCCTGATAATCCAACGAGAATAAAGAGGAATTACTTACTATACCACCAAGAATCACAGCAAACGAAAGCAGGAGACTTGAGACATGTAGCGAAGTTTTCTTTATCAAGTATGGTAATGGAAGTATTAAAACGCAAGGGATGTAGAAAGACCGGTACAAATACATCTTAGAGACCCAAAACAAAATTGAATAATCAAGCAAGCCCCTAGGAACTTAAGAAGATCAGAATGAGAGCACTATGGCATGAAGGCTTTTGTGTTTCCTTATTGATCGTAGCTACAAAGAAATTTCTGAAATATCCATAATGATACTCTCTCCGTTTTTGTAACACGATAAGTATCCTAATCTCAATTCTCAGCCTAGAAGCTTGAACAACTTCCCACCATCATTAACAGAATCCGTTAAAGCTGTTTGATACAAGCAAAAACTACAAGATGACATCCATCCTTCAACAAAGTTTATGCATGTACACACATCATTTAAGTTAGTAGGCATAAAACATGCATAAACTTGTAATTAGATCAGATCATATCGTAATCCAGGGCTTGGTCCAAGTTGGATTGTTCATAACTGACGAAACGATATAATATTGCTGATACAGTATAGGAACAAGATAGCTGAATGAATATACAGTTCCATTATACAGTTCCATTCGATACACAACATTTCAACTTTGGCCTTGTCATCAGTTCAAAAGAAAAAGGACGACACAGAGCCAGGATTGTCATCTAGGCAATCCTGGGCCCTGACAAGCGCACGGAACGAAATCGCATCAAAACATGTAGCCCTTCCACCAACAGAGCTTGGACGTCCTCCTGACTATGTATATTCTACTAACAAAACTAATGCTACAGCATCAGAGCACATAGAGAATATTCAGATTAAGCATCTCATCACAAAACCAGACTATGCAAACCTATAAGTTGAAACCTATTAATAGAAATATAAGCTCAAACCTATTAATAGAAATGAAATCGGCATCAATCAGATCAGCATGCAACAGCAAAACACCAAGGAACACACCAAATCGGGGAAACCACACGGCCACCTTAGCGAGCGAGCTCTCTTCTCCCACCCCCAACCACACAACCAAATCCAACCTGCCGCGCGTACCTGCGCGCTTCCTCACTTCCTCCCCTTGCTCGCGTTCGAGAACGTATGTAGCGTAGCTTCGCCAAACCCTACAAAATCGTCGCGACCGGGAGCAACTCGCCCGGAGGAAGATGATACAAAATGAGACTGGGGAAAGGGGGGAAACGGACATCAGAAACTTGAGCGCACCATCGAAGAATGGCACAACCACGCCAAAATCCCAAAATCGAATCGCCAGGCAGAAGGGGAATCAATTGCAGGAAAACAACGATGAAATCAGACACGAGAAAGGCCAGTAGAGTGAAATCAAACCCTAACAAACATAGATCGAAGCCATAATGCGGAACAAACCTGGCCAAACTCTTTCAAATCGCTTGTCGCCCGCCGCGGACGCCCACAGTGCCATCGGGAAGAAGACGAAACGAAACAAGAGCTAGAACGGGGAACGCCCGAAACGGATGGGAGATACACACGGGCGCGAGTTCCAAAATGAACAGTGGCGCCGACAAGACGACCCCACAGCTCAGAGAGGCCATGGGACAGCCAGATCCAACGGATGAGAGAAGGACGCGTGGCAGATCCAATGTACCAAAATCCGAGTACAAACAGGGACAAAACAGCCGGGTGACAGATAGCAATTAATTCCTATTTACAAATAATCAATTTACATCAATCGAGTACAGAACTTACACCCAAATAGAAATAGTAAAATATAGTTCAATATGATGTAATTTGCTCCAACTAAAGTAATGAATATATATACTGTAGCAAAGCATGCACTGCAACGCTTAAGCAAAGCTGCTATGCGCTCCACCGCTTAAAGCACTCCACTGCACCATCGCACTTCATGGTCATTAAGCAAAGCTGCATGGTCACAGGCTCACTTGGCGCGTTGCTGCGCCTGCGCCTGCACCTGCACCTGCCGACACCACCCTGTCACCCTGGCCCCAAGACCACCGCTTACAATCTGCTCCGTTGACAGCGCAGGATGGACGATCACGGAATCGAGTGAGCGAAGGGCTTGAAACACCCGAGGGACATAAAGATTTACCGTTTTAAAAAATACTTTAATGGACTCATTTTTTTTAAAAAAATAAATTAATTTTGTGTGACTTTCGACTTCGGCTTGGCCCGTTAGGCTCGGTTTAAAGTTAGGTCACAAACAATTTAAGAAGCCAAGATTAATAATCTTTGATTTCCCCGTCAAATTCAAAAGTGATTCTATTAATCGCATCGGTCAGCTAGTAATCTGATGTTTGTCACTCTCTCTCTCTCTTTCCTATCTCCATGATTTCAAATTCAGACTTCCCCAAACGACGCTGGAAAATGTGTGTACGGTGGAGAAAGGCAGTATAGGAGTATAGTGGTAGTATTAATTTCCATCAAGCTACTTTGTTACACAACTACACAAAAGGGTTCCTGCTATGATTCTTCAGTGGCTACGTTTATACGTGTACTCCTTGTCTGATCGGGGTACAGTACAGAGAGCTGAGTTGCAGAACGGGTCCTCGTGTGTTTTTGCATAGATAGAACGGAGAAAAGCGCTGTTATACGTATACTCCCTCTATCCTTTTTTTTTCCGTTATTGCTACGGTATTTGTATCTCCAAATAAATCTATACCTATTAATAAAGAGCGAAAATTTTAGTTTCACCTTTTTCTTTCCACCTTTTTTTTTCTGCCCTTTCTTCTATACTGATTCGGTTTCCTACCAGTCCGTATAGAATACATCCGGTTTCCTCGAATTCTTGTCCAAATCCAAATAGGTCTGACGGAGGGCAAAAAAAAACTCTCCACATATGACCATCCCCAAAGACCGAAACTGAATCAAAATCCCCATGGAAACCAAATCCAAACCAGAAGGGCCATGCCATCCTTTGCGAATCAGAGTTGGAGAGTGGCTGGCACCGCGCCGGCGTGGTGGCCTACACTGCGTGGCGGGCAAACGGTTTGTCTTTACTTTTATACAAGTACATACAATAATCACATATTCAAGCATATTCAAGTTAAGATAATCTCGCACTCCGTTTCAAATTATAAGATAAGTTGTCCTAGTGTATAGAGAAAAAACATACGTTTTTCACATATGAGACTCTTATTGTAATAGCAATTATTATGGGCTCTCAAATTTATTTGATTTAAATTTGGATATAACTCCAATTAAATGTAACAAAATAGGCAAGTGTTGAATGAGCTCTGCGTGATGCAGATCCCGTGGCAACGCACGGACACCTTTCCTAGTTTATTATAAAAAAGGAGTATGGCCCTGTTTTATACGGCTTATCCAGAAAACGCTTTCTAAAAACGGCAGTCAAAATAAGAAGACGTTTTCTAGATAGGCTATACAAATAGAGTAAAAACGGTGGTCAAAATAAGCCGGTCTGATTTGGCTTATGCTTTTTATTACAAATAAGAGCAGTGAGAGTAAACGTGACAGGAATAAGACGAAAAAAAAGCACATACTCCATTGTTGGGCTGCCGAGGGATCTCCGTGCCTGGTGCATGTCATCGATGGCGACGTCGACAAGCTCGTCCCCGTCGCATGCGTCGTGAACGTACGAGCTGTGAGCTTTTCTATATGCACGAGCCGTGTATTTCTATCCAGAGCTGCTATATGCACGATACAAGTATGGTCATGCGACGGGGACGAGCTGCTCCATCAATCTGCCATTGGTGATCTTGGCTGCTCCATCAATCTGCCTGCATTGGGAAGAGAGAACAACTCCCACCGTGCAATGCAACTTTTGATTTTTGAATCGAGCTGGTGGTGTTTGGGGACTGAGAGGGTGTTTGGTTCCTGCCTTCTCTCGCCACGCCACAGTTGTGGCTGCCATGGTTCGATGGCGGGTGTTTGGATCTCGGTCGCGGTGGTCATAACTTTTTGTGTGTTGAAATTTGCCACACTTGTGTCTCATTTTGCCAGTGGGACCTTGCCACACTTCCGTGGCGTGTGGTGGCTGGCCACCAAACAGGCCCTGAGGCAGGCAGTGGCCACTGGCCAGTGGGACCTTCACACCACTGCTCTGTTTGGGCGGTCCTCCTCACTTTCTTTCGCTTTTGCTCCTGCCCGTGGGGCCCTCCCTAATCTGGGTCTACCCGGAGGGGGAGCAGGCTTGTCCATCACACTACCGCGCGCCACTGTGCAGCGAGCGAGCAGGGAGGATATAAAGGTCAAAGCAATGATTCAGCTGAATCTTAACGAGAAACGGCTGTGATTTCCGCATGAATTCAGTAACCCGCTAACTAGTGCGTTCTGGAAGCTGCACGGGACAACACGCCGCAGGGCAGGAGCAGGAGGGACAAAAGAAAAAGGGCCAAGAATCAATCGTCAAAGCTGGCGCTGGCGGGGGACTGGAATTGACCCGGACATGGGAACACGGAATTTGGTGATTCATTGATGAGGCTTTTTAAATAAAAAATTATAAAGTTAACTAATTACACAGTTTTAGATGAATTTGGTCACATTGCCATTGCTCGAACTTTTTGCCATCCATTTTGCCGCCATCGATTTGGCCCCAAAGGTGTCAAGCTGTAGGTGTGAAAAAGACAAAAATACCCTCATGTATAAATATGCTATTAAATTTTTTTGAGCATCTTAGCGACTTTAAATGAAAAAACTCAAAACTAGAAAGTTGTAGATCTCCCAGATCTACCGTTTATTTATAAAAAACTATCTTCATTTAATTCAAAAAGAAAGATATAATTTTTCCTATTATTTTTCTATACATATTAATCATAGGAAAAATTATATCTTTTTTGAAAATTAAATAAAGATAGTTTTATATGAAAAGTGCTCGCGCGTTCTATAACTTTCTAGTTTTGAGTTTTTTCATTTAAAAAAATTAAGGGACATATTTATACATAAGGGTATTTTTGACTTTTCACAGGAGGGACAAAAGAAAAGGGCCAAAATCAATCGTCAAAGTTGGCGCTGGCACAGGGACTGAATTTTCCCGGACATGGGAACACGGAATTTGGCATGATTCATTGATACGTTGCTTCGTGAATGAAAAACACAAAATGCAAATTCCGCAGTCCTTGTGCATGTGCAAAAAAAAAAAAAAAAAAAAAAGGAAAAGGATGTATCGGATCCCAAAAACACATGCCGCTGCTCGTTGGGCTGGGCTGGGCTGGGCTGTGCCTGGATCCGATCTATTGGGGTGGGTGGGCTCCAGAAGCACGTCGGCCTATACATTCGTTTGCCTAGTACGAGTCGTTAATAACTGAGCCGAGAGAGGGAGTGTCAGCGCGCGCACTCGCCATTCGCATCTGCGCGCACTCGCCATTCCCCGCCCCCCGCCGCCGGCAGGATGCATTCCACGAACCTCCTGCTCGAGGAGCCCATCCGGATGGCCTCCATCCTCGAGCCCTCCAAGCCTGTAAGCACCGACGGCGCGATCCCATCCCCTTCCGCCTGCCCGCCCGCCGTCATGTTCAGATTCGTTTCGTTGCTGATTCCGGCGGGATCGATCGAGGAACGAACCCTACCTCAACTGACAAACTTTTTTTTTTTTTTCTCCTTCGGTGTCGGGCGGGATCCCTGTCTGGTCTGGAGCAGAGCTTCTTCCCGGCGATGACTAAGATCGTCGGCACGCTCGGGCCCAAGTCGCGCTCCGTCGACACCATCTCCGCCTGCCTCAAGGCCGGCATGTCCGGTAACTGCTCGCTCCTCGATCGTCTCTCTGTCTGTCTCTCTCCCTCTCAATGCCGTTCCGAGCTTTGCATAAATTGCATACTGACACTGGAGCTGATTTGTTACTTGGTTCGTCTGGTTTCCTGCGACCCGACTGCAGTCGCCCGGTTCGATTTCTCGTGGGGGGACGCAGCGTACCACCAGGAGACGCTCGACAACCTCAAGCTCGCCATCAAGTCCGCCAAGAAGCTGTGCGCTGTAAGTACCCTCCCTCGGTCGCGGTCGCGGTCGCGGCTAGTCGATCGATCGGGTAATCTTTCTTTTAGGGGTCTCCCTACTAGGCTGGCTGGCAGTTTGTAGTAGCGCTTCTGGCGCTAAAACTCTATTCTCTCTTATTAATCGATGCCGGAAAACAGTCGACGCCGCGGCTCCGAATGCGAATCGCGACGGGCTGACAATTCCATCTCTCTTTGCTTACCAGGTCATGCTTGACACCGTGGGCCCAGAACTGCAGGTGGTGAACAAGAGCGAGACCCCAATCTCCCTCGAGGAGAATGGCACGGTTGTTCTCACCCCTCACCGGGGCCAAGAAGCCTCCTCCAGCCTGCTGCCCATCAACTTCTCTGGACTCGCCAAGGTTAGATTTTGTTTTTAGATTTTTTTTCTATGCATTATGCCGCTGTGATGTCCTTTGATTAGTCTCTTGTTTCCACATCACATAGAGGGCAAATTTTTTTTTTTTTTAAAAAAATGTTCCTTGCAGGCTGTGACACCAGGGGCAACAATATTCGTGGGGCAGTACTTGTTCACTGGCAGTGAAACTACATCAGTTTGGTTGGAGGTAAAAAGCCTTTGGCAATTGGCATGCTCTACCTTTAAGCATCTTATATGTTTCATACGTCTTTCAGTAGGATTTGGTTTGCTCTCTGCATTTTTCTGATAAAAAAAAAAAACTCTTTTTATCTTCCTGATGTAGGTTTCTGAAGTTAAAGGAGATGATGTGGTTTGTATAATAAAAACACAGCCACCTTGGCTGGGTCACTGTTCACGCTGCATTGCTCCCAGATTCACATTGACTTGCCCACCCTGTCTGATGAGGATAAGGATGTAAGCAACTACTCTCAAAATTGTGATTTATATATCCTTGTGTAAATGTTGCTTTGAAATCGTCTCCTTCCATTTAGAATTTCACATTTAGCAACATGAAAATTTGGGGACAGAGCTTGATTCGTTGTAAAGTTGCAGACCTGTTCCTTTAGCCCATCCTATGACTTACATGCATGAATAATTGCTTTCAGGTTATCAGAAAATGGGGTACTCGAATAAGATTGACTTCCTTTCTCTATCTTACACAAGACATGCAGAGGATGTGCGGCAGGTAAACAACTTGCATTGTTGATGCATTTTGAGTTATTCTGTTTGTCCTCTCTGGTTGCTATGCTTCCAAGCAGTACTTTTATTTCTACAATGAAAGGAATCATTGCTATATTTGATGGGCTATCTACTATTTGTCTACTATTTGCTTAAGAAGAAGGTTGTCAACCATGCTAATATTTGTTTTCTTGCAACACAGGCACGTGAGTACCTGTCAAAATTGGGCGATCTAAGCCAAACTCTGATTTTTGCCAAAATTGATAATGTTGAGGTATTTTCAAGTAAATCTTCTTACATTATTAGCTAGCTATCATTTGTTTGCCCTTCAAATACACATGCACCTTATTTCTTTGCAGGGCTTGAACCATTTTGATGAAATACTGGCTGAGGCAGATGGTATCATTTTGTCAAGAGGGAATCTGGGAATTGATCTTCCACCTGAGAAGGTTGGTTACCTATACTAATATTTCAGCAGTTGAGAATACCACAATTTAAACATCTGGGCTTAAGGTACATAACACACCCCCTCACATCTGGGCTCCATGAGACCTCCTAGCGTACTATGTGGATTTGAAGTGGGTCAGGGTCACAATTTTTTTTTCCTTAAGATTGTGTTAGCATGATCTTATAATCAAGACCTTTGACTCTATCATCAGAATTGAGTTTCATACCTGCCAGTTTACCGAAAATCCTAAGGCGTCGAGGAAAGATGGACACAACACACATGAACCTTAAATTTACTTCTAGTTTAGTATTTTCTGTCTCGTTTTAGGATGCAATAATCAATTGTCCATATTTTACTACTACAGTTTATTTAGCCATTGATCTTTATCACTCCAACTCTCCATATATATTGCAGGTCTTTTTGTTTCAAAAATCTGCTCTTCACAAGTGCAACATGGCTGGAAAGCCTGCTGTTGTCACTCGTGTTGTGGACAGTATGACTGACAACCTCAGGCCTACTCGGGCAGAGGCAACTGATGTGGCAAATGCAGTACTTGACGGTAAGTTGTTAAGAATTTTTGTTGCTTTTAAAAGATCTTGTATACTCCGGCTCTGTTAGCCTGATATGCAGCTGGTCCATAGTGTACTAAAAATGGTCAGTTCAATCATGCTCACGATTGTTTTCATTGCAGGGAGTGATGCCATTCTCCTTGGTGCTGAGACTCTCCGAGGTTTATATCCAGTTGAGACTATTTCAACAGTGGGCAGAATTTGTGCTGAGGTGAAATTTCTGTTATATTTTCTAGATAGGGATGCATTTTCAACAATTATTGCTACTTCATTGCAAATTTGGCGTCTTTTTTTTCGCTCTGCATCTGACTTGTCATCGATTTAGTAATACATGCTTGCCAATTGTCTTACAGGCTGAGAAGGTATTCAACCAAGATTTATACTTCAAGCGGACTGTGAAATATGTGGGAGAACCCATGACCCACTTGGAGTCCATTGCTTCCTCAGCGGTAAGATCTATGTGCTTCTCAGATTCCAGTCTTTTTTTATTGGTGTTTGCAAAACACAGATTTCGTAGTCTAAGACAGTTCCGTTACTACTTTTTAGGTGCGAGCTGCTATCAAAGTTAGGGCTTCGGTGATAATTTGCTTCACCTCTTCTGGACGGGCTTCAAGGTTGGTAGAAATGAATATGCTTATACAGAGCTGCAGTTCAGTGGAAATTAATCTCATGTATATCTATATGATCTGCAGGCTGATCGCCAAGTACAGGCCCAGCATGCCTGTTCTTTCTGTTGTCATTCCTCTTGTGAAGACAAACCAACTGAAGTGGAGTTTGACTGGTGCTTTTGAGGTACGTGAACTCCAATACTCTTTGTGATCTTTCCTGTTAGATGTTTCCTGTTTATGCAATGCGGACATTGTCTATTATTAGCATGCTGATCATTTCTTTTGTGAATGGTAACATTGGCCTGTGAAGTTTCTCTTGTAAACATTGAACATGTCATGCATGCTTACTTTGAGAAGAATTAAGAACCTTGAATGCTTTTTTGTTTGAGAAGAAAGGCTTGTACTGATATTTGGCACTATATAACTCATTTGTTGTTGTTTTTTTTTTCTTGCAGGCAAGACAATCGCTGATAGTTAGAGGCCTCTTTCCGATGCTTGCTGATCCTCGGCATCCAGTAAGTTAACAAAACTCTTTCAGTTCACTACTTTTAAGTGTATATGTATGCAACACATACTGGCTGGATTTGCCCATTTCTAGCATCATTGGGGACGAAAAGATTTTGCAAGCACATCCCCATTGCCCTTGTATTCTTGGACTAGCATTTTTTTTTTTTTCAATTCATCTTTATTAACTTGATGCTTTTCAGTTAGATGTCCTATGGAAACTTGATGCTTTTCGGTAAGTAGAATGAGGCCGCTAGGAGTCTACAGATATCCGTCTTTATTAACATAACAATATTATCATATTATAGACTTGTAGTGTACTTGCTTCCATGAGGCCGAGTATGTAAAATTTTGTATGTTATAAAAGGTTTGTAGGCAAGAACACTAGAATGCAATTCACTGCACTTCTAAAACAGAACATGGTCTGGTAGCATGGTTAATCAAAACATATATCTATTTTTTTTTTAAAAAAAATCACTGCTGGTTTATTTGTCTATGTAGTAACTTTATAGGAGAAGTAGGGACCTAGGGTACACTGAGAAGGCTTGGAGTGCAATCCCACTTAACTTCTTGTTGCAGCTTAGACCCTTATTATGTCTGTCCCCTGAGCAGAGACAAGTTTTTGTTTGCCATGTTTTTGTGTAATTTGTACTGTGCGCTGCAAATTGATTTAGTGTGATTGTCTGGTTACGTGGTATTAATCAATCTTCATTGTGTCTTTCAGGCTGAATCAACCAGCGCTACAAATGAGTCGGTTCTGAAGGTTGCTCTAGACCATGTCAAAGCCTCTGGTGTGATCAGGTCCCATGACCGTGTCGTTGTTTGCCAGAAAGTGGGAGATTCGTCAGTTGTCAAAATCATTGAGCTGGATGATGTCGTTGTTTGCCAGAAACTGGGAGATTCGTCAGTTGTGAAGATCATTGAGCTGGATGACTAGACGCTTGTCTACTAGGGTATATTTTGCCGATTTTTTACTAGGCTGAAACTTGTTGGCTATGTATAATCCTATAGCTTTGCGAAATGAGCAGTTTTTCCTACGGTGCCATCATAGGACTTAGCTTTGCAATTTAAAACTCCTACGATGCCGTTTGGAAGTTTTTCAGAGGCGCTGCTGCACGTGGCGCTGGCGTGCGTGGCACCGCAGCCGGAGCAGCGGCCCTCCATGGGCGACGTGGCGAGGATGATCGAGAGCGTGCCTGTTAGATGCTTATGGATCTTGACTGATAAGCAGGGTTCTCATCGCATTGTTCAGGTAGTAACCTGCTGTTGCATGGAGTTCATGAAAGATCACAAACACATTTGGAGCTCACGTACTGTTGACGACTAAAATGTGATCAGAGAGTTGAAGATGGATTAAAAAACACGTCAAGAAATAAACAAAAATGATCGAATTTGGAGCAATTTGGGCATATTTTGCAAAATCCTGGAAGGCCGGTTTTGGCGGTCCGAATCAAATTTCTTATTTTTCCTTTCAAAATTCATCTGATCTCGTGGGAAATTTATAAATTGCGTGTGAAAAAGGTTTCTTACTGAAATAGGATCACCCTCTATATTTACATGAAAGGATCGCGGCCGATTGAGTATCCATGCATGTATCCAATCGAAAAAAACAATATCTACTACATCTTTTACCCTCTCTTTTCCCATCTACTGCCGCTCCTCCTGGGCGTGTGGGGTTTCGGGTTTCAGGAGAACTCGTCGGTGTGTCTTGTGCATCACGCTCCCAACGAGGCTCCTCCGGCGACATGTCTTACGTATTGCGCTTATCGCTGGAGGCACCAGGTAAAGTGTTCGTTCGCGAACACGCTCTTAAGCGTCAACCGACTAGAGGGTCGGCTAGGTTGATTTTTAGCCTGCTTTTACCGAGAGATGTAGCTCCATGCTGGTGCAGTGACCTAATTAGCGTCAACACACTTTTTGACGACTCCACTAGGGAACAATTGTGTTAGTTGTACCCTACAGCCGATCTTTCTGCCCTAACCAATTTTTTTGGTTCTGTCTTTTTTATGTTTCCCATTACCATTGCATCTGGCCCAAAAGGCCAATTGCATCTGGTATTGGTTCACTATTGTAAAGATTAGCAATCTGCTATCAGGATATGGAACAACAAGTTCAAGGGCAATTTCATCGATTCAATGGGTCAGGGAAACATCATCATGTCTACACCTAGACTTGAGGTAAAGGCTTGTGGAATAACTGAGGATTTCCCTCTTTATCATGCTATAAATATGTTTATGTCTAAATTCGATGAATTAGAGGAAAAAATGTTTGGTGCTCCTGTTGCTGCTTTGCCCCATGAAGCAACTAGTGGATCCGGCCCCGGCTGCTAGTCGATCTCAATATGGGAGACCGTTTCACTATCATTACAATCAGAACGAGTAAGCATATGCTAATCAGTCCAAATTGGCCTCTTCGGCGTCTGAAGCCGATAGGGCCAATTTAGGAAGGGTTAGCACCATACTTTCTACTGCTACGTACACTCCAAATTCTGTTCATGTCTCTCGTACCGATGATGGGACAGCAGCACCGCGTGCTTCTTTACCTCATGTTAGGGTGTTGTCTAACTCTCCGAAGTGACCAAGCATGATCTCTTTGCCTGATGCTTCACGTAGACACCATCTTTGGTTGAAACTCTGACATTAAATAATCTGGCCATCCTGATTCGGACGAAACAAGCCGATTCCACTACTGGAAAAAAAATATGATTATCGGTGATCCCAGGGAACCTAGGAAGGGGAAGAAAGTCTTGGATCATGAGGTTGTGCTAGAAAAGTCCAATGATAATTGGGAGAACCTCGAGATCGATCACTATCAAGTCTTATGGACTTTGGGGGCAAGCCAAAACTCCCATGGACAAGAAAAAACTGCCACTAGTGCTGTTGTTCAAAAAGGGTCTACTAAGCCGACTTTGAAAGTCGGCAAATCTGATTCTAGTGTTAGTGGATAGTAAAAATCAGCAAGACCGATTTCCTAAATCTGTCAAGTTAGCTGCAAAGAAAAATCAGAGCACACTTGTAATTCGAAGTACCTGGAGGGCCAAGGTGGAGTGTGGATACCTTACCCATTAATGCTTACCTCACTGATGAAGGATGCCTGTGTAGGTTTTGCTCACAATGGGCAACGGCATATCGTTCATCGAGCCCCAGCCAGGCAAGACCGATTAAGCTAGTTTTGGAGGAACCAGTTAATCATGTCTTACGAAAAGGTAGGGCATCAGTACAGAAAGTATATGTGCCCAGGGAGAAGGAAATTCTCACTAACCCCATAGGAAAAGCCGATGAGCAAGTAGTCATCAAAATCGACTCTGCACATGTTTCAATCAAAGAAATTGAAGGACCCATTGTTGTTGGCAATCTAGATCAATCTGATGTGGAAGAAATATCAGAAGGTGATGTTGCTAATAATAATGAAGCCGAGAGTAGTGAATCGGCTTCCGAGAACTTCCAACCAACATGGTGCCCTTCGGGTTTGTCCAAGACGCAAAGGCGCAAACTCCAGCATGCTTGATGCAAGAACATAAAGCAAGAGACACTTGAAAACATGGAGAAGACATCTTCAAAGAAACGACCCCATATTCCCTCAAATGGAAAAAAATATAGAAACAACAGATGGGCTGAAAAAACCGGTTTTGGTAGAAGATGCCGCTTTGATGGCGGTTGATGATCCGGGCGACGTTTTGACCTTCGGTGGTGTCCCCACTGTTTGCACAACTTCTAAGGTGTCCCACGAGGAGGACAGAGAAGAATTTTTCGTAGATTATGAACCCACTCTGGTGTACGGTCGATATGGCGGAGTAGAGGGGGGTGAATAGTCCTTTCTGAAACTAATTGTACCGGCTAACCGAAACTAAGGCGGAATTGCGGCTTAGCGAAGACTACACCCCTCTATCTATATCTCTAAAGCACATCTAAAAGATTCTAATCAAAGCAATCAAGGTGCTAGGCTAGCTAGAGCTCGCCTAACCAATTCTAGATGAAAGGTCATTTGTTAGCATTTCTTAGCGCAATCGCTAAATAGCAACTACACTAAGAAACGTTGTGGTATAAAATAATTCATCACTTACTCTAACAATTAAAAAGAATATAATCATATGCATAAATTGATATCCGCAAGCGCACGGATATATATGACTCAAAAAATAAACTCTATATCATTGAAGCATTTCACCTAGAGTATTCCGGTATCATAATTTATTTTTTTTCCCAAAGGAAGGATTGTGAGACAAACTTATATGACTCATAATTAATCAATATTGTATCTACTTATAATAAATCAATCATTCCAATACTTTAGTAGGGCTAAATAATAGATAATAAAAAGATAAATAAATAATAAAAGATGAATGATAAATGATAATAATAATGATACTAGTTAATAACTAAAGTAAATGTAACTAACAAAGATAATAATGATAACTATGATAATTAAGATAACTAAGATAATGGTATTTCGAGAGATAGAAAGATGTAGAAACTCAACTAATGTGCTAAAAACAATCATAACTACTCTATGAGTAAAAGACTTCTAAATAACTACTAACCATTAAGTCTAAGCATAAACAGATAAAATATCCTCATCTATAGCATAGTTAAATCATAATTATATAGCATAAGGAACATCAACTAAGGAGGCTTCATTATTAGATAAATCACCCTCCGACGCGACCACGTTCTATCGTTTTCTATATATGGGGGAGGATTATAGAAGACTCAATAAGGCTGTCACCCCTACGAACTACCCCACAACCTAGCATATAGATGGCATCCGTAAATCACTCATATCTAAGCACCATGCTTACATACGACTTACGACTTAACTCCCTCGAGAATAAAGCTAAGTTGTCCACGATCTCATGCATATAATAATCAATAACTAGAACTATATCTAATATCAAACTAGAATATACTAAGAACATAACAAAGAGTAATATAATAAAATAAAGCATAATCATAATGAGAACTCAAATAAATTTATTACCGAATCTCCAAGAATGATAGATTTGAAATCCCGAGCAATGCTCGAACTCTTCCTTGAATCTCTAATAGATTGGCTAAACACTAATCTTTAAAGAACTAGAGCTCTCTAATCCTCTAATCCCCGGAAACCCTAGTTGCTAATCAACTCTCTCTAATTACAATGGATCTAATAATGAATTCTAATGAATTAGGGTTCGGTGAGAGCTCGCCCTTGCTTTTATAGCCTCGGGGCGATGAATCTCAACCATCGGATCAAACCGACTTCAATGGACGGCCTAGATTGGATCTCAAGGTCGGTTTTGGGAAGCTTCCGAAGCTGGACACGTGGCTTGATTATAAGGGGCGGGCGGCTGGGGCCTTAGGCGGCCGGGCAGCTGGCTCAATGACAAGTGGGCCCCATCTTCGTGATGTTTTCTTTTGTCCTTTAGGTCCCTAGAATTTATACTTATGCTTCGTTTTCGGTCCTTTTTCTTCGTTTCTCAATTTCTTCTCTTTTTTACTCTTTTAAGTTCATCTTGCAAAACTAGGTATGCAACAAAACTCGTGAAATTTATTAGTAATAAAAATCTTTTAGTAGCATTGATCCCTTGATTGATAGCATATTTAATAGTAAATTTTAGACTTTATCTACCATCAACAAGTTCCCCAAGCTTACCTTTTGCTAGACCCTTAGCAAATACATTAAAATTATAACTGAGATTCAAAGATAAATACACATGCATTTAAACAAGAACTCTTCTACGGATTATAATTTTTTAAAAATCTGACTTCTAAATTCACTTATGTATCTTTTGTCAACCATGGAGCTGTTAGCAATCACATAAATCTTGAGTAATTGAAAGACAGAACAATCAAGCGAGCACTATGTCTCAAATTCTTCATTCAACCTTCATTCCGGAGTTTTTATAAGTTTTCAAAATAAAATTCAGAGATTCATAGCATGACACTCTCAAGTCTCTCATATATGTGGTATTTTTGGATCCTCACTAAGGCAATGATAATGATATTCCCTTTTTTCTCATCCTACAACTAAAGTTTATATATGGGGCTCATAGGTGAGGTAAAAAGCATGTACGATACATATTTGTAAATATATATTGTAAAGTCAAACAATGGATCCAAAGAGAGTTAAGTAATACAACTAAATCAAGATGTGCATGTATGTGGAATATGGTGGATAATATATATATATATATATATATATATATATATATATATATATATATATATATATATATATATATATATATATATATATATATATATATATATATATATATATATATATATACACGCCTTGCTGCTGAGAGAGTGCTACGCAGCTCTTGCTGTTCAGTTTCTAGATTTCCAATGCGAACACCTAATCTTGTGAGTATCTCTCCTACATTCTCTCCTGGAGGTGGTTCACGGTGTGGATGCTGTGGTGGGTATGGCTGGTATTACCCATATTGTGGTGGTGCAAAGTGGATAGGATGTGGTGGTGGTTGGTGATGAAATGGGAATGGCCCTAGGATGCTTTGGTTATGGTGGGCTGGTGCAGAGAAAGACATACGTCCTCTCTGTATGTTGTCTGTTTGTTCATAATCTTGCCCTTGTACTAGAAAACCCCCTATAGCTACGATGTTTTTAGATAGTAGATACGCTTTTAGCTCGTCTCTACATAGATGTTGGCACGCTTTTACAAAAGCGTATTAGAAGCATCTTCGCATGGACCGTGTCGGGCTCCGTAGAGAGACGATTTTTGTAAGCGTATATATTAGATGAATAGAAGTTTCATAGACACGTTAGATGCATGTCTAGACATATTGATACGCTTTTATAGATACACATATAACACGTGTCTATTAGTGTTGTTACGTCGTATAGTGACGTTTCATCATGTATGAAAAAAACTGTAGAGACAATATTGTAGGTACATTTACAATTGTGTCTACTACTATAGTCACATTTTATAGAGACGTGTTATTGCATATTAAGGAGTATAGAGACAATATATTAGGCGACGTTAAAAGGTGACGTGGCAAGGTGACATGGCAGGTGACATGGCAAGGTGACATGGCAGGTGACGTGGCTTGTGACGTGGCAAGGTGACGTGTCAAGATGACATGTCATGTGATGTGGCAGCTGACGCGGAGATGTGACGTGGCAGATGACACATTTTATTGTAACGCCTGACCACGTATTAACAAAACTAGAAACGATAATGTAGCTGCATTTTTATTTCAAATCTACACATTGATACGTTGTATAGTAACGTCATAATGTGTATTAATACATGTAGAAACGATTTCGTGCATGCATCTATATTTGTATGTAGCAATATAGACACGTTGTATTGTAACGATTTAATACGTCCCAAAAAAAATATGTTTACATTATATATATAGTGCATCGAGATGTAGAAATTTGAATCAGGTTATTTTATTTTATTTTTGTTTTCTTCTATGATTAATAATGGGGAGTAAAGCATCAATGATATTGCCTTTGGCCTTAAAAACATGAAGAATATGACTAATTCAATAGACAACATGTCCATTACTCAAATTACAATTGTGTTCATAAAGAAGCATAGACAAAATACCAATGTCATACAAATATTACTTTATTAATTTTTGTAACAACTATAACCTATCTTATTCACTTTAAAATTTGTACTTTGCTTCCCATCTAGCTTCGTCGACATGTTGGGGCTACCACCTTGTTGCAGGTACGAGATGAACTTCTAGCATGTATCACCTACAATTGAACATATATTGGATGAATAACTCAATATGAGGACATTACATACACATGTACTACTTAAAATGAAAAACCAAATCAAACTTACATGTGTAGTTGGCCAAGCAATAATATAGCCAATAGCATCAACTAGTGTACGGATCTTTTCAAATGGTCTAGGTACCTCCTCATCTCCTTTATTGCCAATAGCATCAATTAGTGTATGGATCTTTTCAAATGGACATTACAGACACATGTACTACTGGAGGCTGACCTTTCATTTGGGACACCATTTTCATATGTCTCTACAATTACCTTTCCTCCTCCATCCAATGCTAGTAATTTTTTTTATGTGTGAATTCCTCTATAATCTGTCTAACGTCTCCATTTGGACCTGCATTTGTGAAAATATAAGATTCGACATCATATCTAAATATGGTAGAACAAAAAACATGAAACTTACATATTATCTTAATTGGATTCCGAGGTTGGTGTGGCAAGCGCGATAATAACCAATCAATATCGGGAGGGGACTGCAAACTTTCATTGTTCCCATTATCTGCTATATTTTTGTGCTCCTCTTGAACAGGTTCTGCAAGAGGTCCATCAATGTTCAAATTCCTCAATCTTGGAAGTCCTCTTGTCATGATTTCTTCTGCTTGTACATGGGAGATCAAGAAAGTATAGGATGAACACGTTAGTTGCCTTGTCATATTGTATTCTCAGTTAAGAGGTAAGAAGAAATTTAGGAATTTCGTTCTACAAATTTCAAGGATGAAACAAATAGTACTGCAATTTTCATACACATAATAGGCAAAATAGTGCATACTGTATTCCTAGTATATACTCCTAGTGCAGCCAACATACTGGATAATTTATTCCCATCTGAATTCTGATACTAGCTTGCATGCACAAATCAGAAAAACACTATGCACTTTAACGCTAACTGAACAATGAAATTGTATGCAACAGCTGCTTCCATTTGTGTGAGTGCTACCTATGTCAAACAAATCTACCAGAAATAAAAAAATCATTATAATATCTTGGGTGTGCCCAATGTGTACGGCTGGTAATAATCGAAAGGAATCAAAATTAGAGGTATAAGTGTACACAATCATGGCAACACATTCAAACTATAATGTACAGAATAGTTATCTGGCCGCCTCAGCAGCAGGGCAGAGCAGAGTAATCGTTGCGTTGCGTGCTGCCCTAGGAGTTATCTAGAACGCACGATGACGGATGGGAGAGAATTCGATTGGAAGAATGTGGAAAAAAAAAAATATAGGACCGCCCGGGCATTGTGTGGTGAATGAACGTATAGATTTGTAGATGCTGAATGCATGCACAGAACCTGCTGCCGTCCGCCATCGCCATGGGTCGAATAACACTGGCACCATCGTTGATGGCCCATGCCCCTGCCCGTGAGCACGAGGGGCCAGCGCCGTGCAGCCGGGGCCTGGCCGCCTGTGAGCATGAGGGGCCTGCGCCGGCGGATGGCAGGATGGCAGTTTCGGGGATCCGACGATGGCTGGTGCGGCGGCGGCGAGACGGCAACTGGTGGGACCATGGGAGGGACGATGCGGGCAGGGACAAGGCAGCAGAGGAAGATCTGGGATGGCTGCGTACCTTGCGCAGCTGCGCTGATGGTGGATCGAGGCGGCAGCTAGCGTCAGGCGGCGCCACAACCACGGTTGACCAAGCACAGCACCCCACCGATGGAGAGATTGATGAGGAATGGTTGAATGGGCAGACTAGGGAGGTTATGCGGGGTGGGTAGTTAAAGGATACGATTTGTGCGCTAATCACAGGACGCATGCATGCGGCAAATTTTCCACGGCGAAAATTTCTACCAGTGGGCGGCAAATTTCCTTTCTCATCTTATTCTCGTGGGCGGCAAATTTTTATTAGCTTTATATTATTTTCTATTTCTATAAATAGTCAACATATAATTATTAAAATTAAGAAGAGTGAAACAAAATTTTAAAGGTTTATATAATAATATAATCTATATCTACATGGTATAAATGATCAACATATAAATTATGTAATTATATTTATTTATTTTTCCTAATATGTCCGTCTAAGTGCTATGTTGGGTCATAACCATTGGAAAGTTCATGATCAGAGTAACGATTTTGTACATATGATTTCTAAATTTCTAAATTGATGATAGTGACGAGGTTTCTGAGTTTCAAGAACATGATGATCTTAATGACATGGACAAAGTGAAATGGGGAATGGAGCTGGCTACACACGATGCAGAGACTCCATCGATCACTATGCGGAGAAGATGAAGAATCGAGTTGATAAGAGGTGTGGTAAGCTCTACGACGAAGTCAAGTAGGACAAGATGGCGTCGGAGAAGCACAAGCGTAAGAAAAAGAGACAGTCACTAGGTGATTGACACAAGACGGGCAAATAACCACTCACCTATCCTAATGTTCACTGAGACCTGCTTGGCTAGAGTATGAGGAACTCGATTACAAGATCTGCTAGGGTATTAAAATAAAAGCAGAAAAATGCATGCTAAGATCTCGAAGTTTCCCGATGGTCCGTGGAATCCTTGATCTCTCGGATCGTTCGGCTCCCAAGAGCTTGATGAGTTATTGGTTGTCGGTATCTCTTTCTTCCAAACACTAGTCTATCCGAGGCGAGAAAACCGCTCATGGTAAGGTTGTAGGATCGAGTTGATAAGAGGTTTGGTAAGCTCTACGACAAAGTCAAGTAGGACAAGATGGTGTCGGAGAAGCACAAGAAGAAGAAAGAGAGACAGTCACTAGGTGATTGACACAAGACGGGCAAACAACCGCTCACCTATCCTAATGTCAATTAAGACCTGCTTGGCTAGAGTACGAGGAACTCGATTACAAGATCTGCTAGAGTATTAAAATAAAAGTAGAAAAATGCATGCTAAGATCTTGAGTTTCCCTCCATGCAATCCTTGATCTCGGATCGTTGGCTCCCTAGAGCTTGACGAATTATTGGTTGTTGGTATCTCTTTCTTCCAAACACTAGTCTATCCGAAGCAGAAAGCCGCTCATGGTAAGGTTTTAGGATCGTAGTATGTTTGCCCACTATCCAAGGCACACTTCCCATCATGTAACACTCTATTTTTTTAATTTTTTTTGCAAGTTTATAAAATTCATTAGAATTTCAATTAGATTATGGCCAATTACTAGTGGAGGAAAATGATTAAGATGTTCTCATGCTTCATTCATGCTCTTGCATTATCTTAATTGAGTGGAAAAGAATTTATAAAATTTGATTTAGCTCGAATCATTTTGCTCCATTTATAAAATTAAAAGAAGTGCTTATAAAACTATTATGAAAACAAGATTAAGTTTTATCTCCAAACTTTCCAGAATATTTCCAAAAGAATTACAAAATTTATTTGATTTTAAAAAGGTCTGGACATAGATGATTAAAATAGCCTATAAAAGATAAATAATAAAAAAAAAAAAGGAAAGGAAGGCCTCTCTCATCCTGTCCCTCATTCCAGCCAGTGGCGGAGCTCTTGCATGGCAAGGTATGGCGAGCGCCATACCTTAAAGTTAGAAAATTATGACCCCATATAGCATATACTAATTATAGATATTTTCTGTTGATCACGTATATACCTATATGGGTGTGATGCTTTGGCCTACACAATCGTAAGTGGTCACCTATATACGAGGTTTGTCCGTCTGTTCCACCACTGGCAGAGTCATCGAGAGATCGAAATCGAATCTTGTATCTACGCCTGCGTCACAGCGCCACCGCTCGGTCAGATCAGGCTCAGGCGATCATCGTGACTGCATCTTTGCCAATGAGAAATTTTTAGTATCTATGTTATCGATTTTGCCACACCTTAATTTTGTTTCGTGCTCCGCCACTGATTCCAGCCAATGTCTCAGCTCTCTCTACGCCTGTCTCCCCTTCCTATCTGGTCCTGGCCCGTTAATCAGCAGCAGGCCGCACTCCCTCCTCGCCTCTCACTCTCTCGCTATCGTGTTGGCCCGCCCTGCCAGCACTGTCTTCCACCTCCAACCGAAGTAGCCGGGTGACAAGCTCAAGCTGTCGTCCTTCTATTCGACAACACCAGACGCCGCGCGACCCTGCCACTTCACGCGACCAGGCCCCCCCACCGCGTCAGCCGCGAGGGTCGAGCAAGACGGGAACCAAACCGCGATCCTTCATCCGCCCATTTTTCATCTCCTCCTCGGTCTAAATCCGCCCGTTCCTCATCTCTCATCACGTCCGCATGTAATAAATAAATAAATAAATAAAAAAAATATTGACCATGTTTTACCTATCTAAACTATTGGCGCAATGGTAATACACATTGGTCTCAATCCCTTAATGCATGATTCAACTCTATGTTTTGTCATTTTTTTTTTCCTAATATTTGTTATTGTTATTTTTCCAAGAATTTGTTATTTATTACTTTCCTACTTTATCTTTAAATAAAATAATATTTGCCACATCAGCTCTATTGGAAGATACGCCATATCAAATCTTGTTATTTTTCCCTAATAGTATTTTTAATTAAAATAATATATGCCACATCTGCTCAAAGCCCCTTCGGTAGATTACACGTTTTCAATTTCGCATCAAAAAACATCTCTACATGGCTACAGACAAATTTTAAATACACATTAAAATATCTTTACTGGCTAGTAATGCCAAAAGCTATCTAATTTCATGTTAACTAGATATATTTATATATCGCATATATAAACATCTCTGTCTGCATAAGGACGGTAACTTGAGACGCTTTACAACGTGTCTTCATCCTAATCATGGTTGAAAGCATGTCTAATTATGTATCAAATTTATACGTCTTTAGTGGCATGTCAAAAAGCATCTTTATGTGTCTATTGACGATTTTGAGATGCGCTCTACAACGTGTGTAGAGGTTATTGACGGTTGAAAGCGTAGCTAATTTCATTTCATTTTAATACAATGTCAATAGCGTGTTAAAAAATGTGTCTACATATCTCTTGACGTTGAATGCGGGTTAAATAGCGTGACACTTAGATACGTTCTTAAAATTGTATCAAAGAACGTCTTTACGTGTCAATGTAGAGACGTTTTTGATGGCGTTACAAATACAACGTACCTAAAAAAGGGAAGGGGGTAGTGGATATTCATTAAAATGTCCATGTCCTCAGGATGTATCTTGTCCCCAAGAAGTTCCTGTAGATGTTTCAAAATGATGAGGTGATGGTCTTTCTTCTTCAGCTGCTCCATATGGACGTGATGGTTCCGGTTGGTCAAAACCATAATATTCCTAAAAAGCTGGTGCAGCTAGAGCAGGATCATTCCCTTGGTACTGAGGCTGTGGGTTTCTTGTGCGTCTAGAAGAGCTTCTCTCCAAAGTTGGTCCCTACCTCTGCAAATCAAAAACAAAACTATCCACCACATACAGCCCCAAAGATGGGTCTGGCAATTCATATTCATTAATATAACCCTTATAAATCATGACAATTTTATCTCCTTTCTTTTTAACCAGATGAGCATATTGAAAGAATGAATAATCAATAATAGGATGAGGTTCTTCAATATATTCAATATTAGCATTTTGCAACAAACCAAGATTATTAGCAATACGTGTGATCCATGAAGTGTAATTTTTTTTTTTTTCCTCTTTTTAGACTAGGAATTGTAAACCAATATTCAGCCATAAGTCTAGCAGGTGAAATTTTTATTCTTTTAATCATAGCATACATCAATTTAAATTCTTTAAGTCTAGCAACTCTAATCTCTTCTCTAGGAAAAAGTGTTATTGACAACCATCTATGCATAAACCTTAAAGTTGGATTATGAATTTCATCAGTGCATGGTTTATGTCTTAGTATTAAGTTAGATATTTCCTTCCAAAAATGAGCTCTATCAAAGTCACGCAAAGCATAATCAAGATCTACATGGCATGCTTCAGGAAGTCCAAGTAATCTACTAAATTGCTTCCAAGTTGGAGAAAATGCTCTATTAAACATTCTAAAAGATAAACCAGTGTTAGATGTCTCTAGGGTGCATAAAAATTCAATTGTAAGCAATCTACACCCTCTATCATTTACTTCCCAAGCATCTTCCCAACCTATGCTTCTAAAAATAAGTTGAAACTCAACATTCATACCAGTAGAAGCAAGCAATTTAGGATCAATGATAGGTGTTAAAGTGAATTCTTTATTTTTAAGGTCTGCAAATTTAGCTCTTTCTTGTCTAGTTTCAAATTGAATATCTTTATCAAACAAGAGAGAAAGAGTTTCACCTCGGGGTTGTTGGGATGAAGATCCTCTCATGATAGGTGGTGGTGAATCAAGCTCCATCTCGGAATCTCCACGGGATGAATTTGCTCTCGATTTACTCCTTGTTTCCCGAGAAGAAACCATGGATGATATCTTGTTCTTGATGCTCTTCATGCTTTTCTTACTACAATAAAAATTCACAACAAAGACTAGAGAAGAGGTGAGGGTTAGAGAAAATAATCAAGGATCCTTTACTCAATCTTCACTTCCCTTAATCTTTCTTCAAAATGAGCTCTCTCTCAATCACAAACTTGTGCTTGGTTTTAGGGTCATTGGTAAAGTTTTTGGAGGTGTGGGTGAAGTGAATGGATGGTGTGAGAAAAATGGGAGAGAGAGAGGAGGAGATGCGGGGGCGGGTGGCTGGCCTTGTAGGCCGGCCGGCCACGTGGCTAGTGGCCAACCGGCCCTGCCTCCCTCGAGATGCCTCTCCATGTTGTCTACTACCCATGTGACACTAATAGCCATCTTCTTTTGTCCAGGATGAAGCCATGTGAAGTGGGGTAGGTAGAAAGTGGAATAAATGAAAAAGACAAATGGTGGTAGGTGTGAAATGATGAGTGTATGACAAATGGGTCCTATGTGTTCCCGTATTTATACCGTATAATGACCAAAATGATACAAAACAAAAATTATTTTTATGAATCTATGAAAAAATAAGAATTCTAACGACAGTATTTTTGCATTTTTTTTCTCGAGATATTACTTACGGGGGGTTTTGACACACCGTAAATCTTAGTTATATGGGGCTTAAATTATCATGATGCCATAAAGGACTCTTTTTATGTTTTTGAATAATTACTGGGATAAAAAGTAAATAATTGTAATGCAGAAAAAATAAGGATACTTATGTTTTTATTGAAGAGCCGAAATGTTCAGATCCTCCGTCACTGATATATCTTCGGTTGATTTATTTCATTAGGCTCATTTTCTGATCTCGAAGATGATGTGCATAAGTTTTGCTCTTCGTGATTCTCTATTAATGAGGTCTCTTTCCGTTAAAGGCCTGAATGCGAACCTTTCTTCTTTTCCATTGATGTTGAATTTGATCTCTTTAGTTCCGACGTCAATGTGAGCATAGAGTGTACTCAGCAGGGGTCTTCCAAGAATGAGTGGTGTCTTCATGTCTTCTTGCATGTCAAGTACCACAAAATCTACAGGGACGAAGAAACTTTGGATTTTTACTGAAATATTCTCAGCAATCCCCACAGGATAGCGGATTGATTGGTGCAAGTGTCAGGAAATTGAGTTTATCAAAAACCTTCTTGGGCATGACACTGACACTTGCTCCAAGATCACATAATGCATTCTCAAAAGTCTGACTTCCGATCGAGCACTCAATAGTCGGGAGTCCTGGATCCTTCTTCTTGACGGGTGCTGTATTCAGAATGGCTGCACTACATTGCTCCGTTAGCTTGACAACTTCAGTGGTAGGTAGCGGCCTTTTATTGTTAAGGATGTCTCGCAAATATTTTGCATATGTAGGCACTTGCATGGCATCCAACAATGGAACATTGATGTGTAACTTTTGAATCACTTCCACGAACTTGCCAAATTGTTCGTCGGCTTTAGCTCTTCTATCTCTTCGTGGGAATGGTAGAATTGGGGTGTCATGGTAATTATGCTGCAATTCACGCTCTTGTGGCATAGCTTCTTCTGCTCCTGAATCATCTTTATCTTCTTACGCCTCTGCACATCAGAATCGGGGCTCTCCGTGCTCCTTTTGGATAAGGTGGATCACGAGTGGCCTTACCTCCTCTTGTAGTGATATTTTGAACCTGCTCAGGGTTAGTGGCAATAGGCAATCTAGCAAATAATTCCATTATTTATGATTCTATCTTTTTATTAAAATCATGTTGATCTTGAAAAGCAGATAAAAACTTACTCAGTGTATCTTTAGTATTTTCTAACATCTTGTCATTAGCAGCAAGCTTTTTATTAACCATCTCATTAATTCTAGATTGTTCTAATATTAAATCTCTCAAAGGTGGTTGTTTAGTTTTATACTCACCTTGGTACTTACCTTGATTGGTCGTCCTTGATTGAATCCTCCCTTGATCCTCCTGTTGTGAACTGATAATATAGAGATCTTGAGATTCAGGGGTTTCTAAACATTTTCTTTTCTGATTTTGAGCGGTGTATGCATCTTGAATGGCTTGTCTATCTCTTTTTATAATTTGCTCTCTGCTCAAGCCAATCCAATAACACATCCATCTTAGTAGATAGGGCACATACTTCTTCTGGTACTACTTCACTCTCATAGCATGGGTGGATATTGTAGATGTCCATCCATGATTTTCTGCTATCCTCTCCATGATATCTTGAGCTTCTTCAAGAGTGAGGGATATGAATGATCCTCCAAAGGTAGCATCTAGTTGCTCTTGTGATCTTCTAATTAATCCGTGAAAAAAAATGTCTCTGTTTGACTAACCATTCTTTCATTCCATGATGTGGGCAATCTTGGATATAGTCTTGAAAACGTTCCCATGCATCCGGAATAGGTTCTCCTTTCATCTGCTGGAATGTTGTAATTCTTCCTCTCAACATATTGGTTTTACTGGCTGGGAAATACTTCTCTAAAAATGCTTCGGCACATAATGCCCAAGTAGTGAATCTATCCTTACTCTTGTAGAACCAATGATTCGCTCATCCCTCCAACGAGAATGGGAACAAATGAAGTAATATGATGTCTTGAGAAATGTTCTTGATGACGATGGTACTACAAATCTCCAGAAAATTTTGCAAATGTGTAGTGGCATCTTCATGTAACTTTCCACTGAATGTGATGGTTTGAATCAGATTGATGAGGCTTGGCTTCAACTCAAACTCTTCATTATTGATGTCTACTGTTGGTCCAACATGAATATTCTCGATACTAGGAGCTAAGAATTCGTGCAGAGTCTTGTTGGGGTTTGCCATAGCTTCAAAAGACTGACTTCAAAGACTTCTTCTTCTAATCTGGTTGATAATAAATTGATGAGAAACTGATGATCCACAACCAAATCTTATATGATCTTACCTGAAATAAAATAAAGACAAAACAAGGGTAAACCCTGCTAAAGCAAAGGTTATGGTTTATCTATAAGTATTTATTATTCTAGAGCCATATTTACTCTTCCTTCCCTTAAGGGCGCGAAAATTAGCTTGTTAGCATTTCTTAAGCGCAATCGCTAAATAGCAACTACACTAAGAAACGCTGTGGTATAAAATAATTCATCACTTACTCTAACAATTAAAAAGAATATAATCATATGCATAAATTGATATCCACAAGAGCACAGATATATATAACTCAAAAATAAACTCTATACCATTGTAGCATTTCACCTAGAGTATTCCGTATCGTAATTTATTTTTTCCCAAAGGAAGGACTGTGAGACAAACTTATATGACTCATATTTAATCAATATTAAATCAATCATTCCAATACTTTAGCAGGGGTTAATAATAGATAATAAAAAAAGATAAATAAATAATAAAAGATGAATCATAAATGATAATAATAATGATACTAGTTAATAACTAAAGTAAATGTAACTAACAAAGATAATAATGATAACTATGATAATTAAGATAACTAAGATAGTGGTATTCCGTAGATAGAAAGATGTAGAGACTCAACTAATGTGGTAAAAACAATCATAACTACTCTATGAGTAAAAGACTTCTAAATAACTACTAATCATTAAGTCTAAGCGTAAATAGATAAAATAACCTCATCTATAGTGTAGTTAAATCATAATTATATAGCATAAGGAACATCAACTAAGGAGGCTTCATTATTAGATTAATCACCCTCCGACGCGACCACGTTCTATCGTTTTCTATTTACGGGGAGGATTATAGAAGACTCAATAAGACTGCCACCCCCTACGAACTACCCCCAAAAACCAAAGATATAGATGGCATCCGTAAATAACTCATATCTAACCACCATGCTTACATACGGCTTACGACTTAACTCCCTCCGAGAAAAAAAGCTAAGTTGTCCACGATCTCATGCATATAATAATCAATAACTTGAACTATATTAAATATCAAATTAGAATATACTAAGAACGTAACAAAGAGTAATATAATAAAATAAAGCATAATCATAATGAGAACTCAAAGAAATTTATTACCGAATCTCCAAGAATGACATATCTCAAAATCCTCGAGCAATGCTCAAACTCTTCCTTGAATCTCTAATAGATTATCTAAACACTAATCTTTGAAGAACTAGAGCTCTCTAATCCTCTAATCTCTAGAAACCCTAGTTGCTAATCAACTCTCTCTAATTACAATGGATCTAATAATGAATTCTAATGAATTAGGGTTTTAGGGGAGAGGTTTGCCCTTGCTTTTATTGCCTCAAGAGATGAATCTCAGCCATCGATCAAACCGACTTCAATGGACGGCCTAGATTGGATCTCAAGGTCGGTTGTGGGAAGCTTCGGAAAAGCCGGACACGTGGCTTGATTATAGGGGGCCGGGCGGCCTAGGCCCTTAGGCCTACCGGCCTGGCTCTGTGACATGTGGGCCCCATCTTCAGCGTGATGTTTTCTTTTGTCCTTTAGGTCCCTGGAATTTATACTTATGCTTCTTTTTCGGCCCTTTTTCTTCGTTTCTCAATTTCTTCTCTTTTTTACTCTTTTCTGAGTTCATCCTGCAAAACTGGGTATGCAACAAAACTCGTGGAATTTATTAGTAATAAAAATCTTTTAGTAGCATTGATCCCTTGATTGATAGCATATTTAATAATAAATTTTAGACTTTATCTACCATCAACAGTCACACAAACCTATGCACTAGTACTTTAAGCACCGGGGGAGCTCCTACACAATGCTAGTGAGCAAAAGCACAAAGCCAACCTAAGCTCACTAATCAATGCACAATGGACAAGGCTACACAAGCCAAACCCAAAGGCTTAATTCACTTAGCTACACAAACTAAGCAAAGCAACTAATTATACTACACAAGCTAATTAGTCATGCTATTGCTACTTCTAGGCTACACAAGCTAGAAGGAAACTAGAGAGCTACACAAGCTATCCAATTGCAAGAGCAATTACACAAGCACAATATATATGAGTGTAAATGCCAGGCTTGTGTAAGTAGAATGCAAACCACTGAGAAGAGTAGACAAGTTGAAACGGTGATTTTTACCGAGGTTCACTTGGTTGCCACCAAGCTAAGTCATCGTTGTGTCGACTAACACCTTGGTGGTTCCTTGGTTTAAGGCTCCCGAAGCCAAACCTCCTCCGAGGCACTGCAAGAAACCCACACACAAGTGAGGTAACTCAATGACACGCTCTACTAGTGTTGCCTTCACGATCCCCACGAGGTGAGCACGAACCTCTCACAAATCCTCCTCCGGAGCACCGCGCAATCTCCTTGCGTGCTTCGATGGACTCTCTTGCCACCAAGCCATCTAGGAGGTGGCAACCTCCAAGAGTAACGAGTACACCGACTTGAAACACGATCACCTAGTGCCACATGATGCAATCTCTCAATGCAACATACTAGAATGGCTCACTCACTTGATTGGATGAACTATCTCAAGATGGAAACTAAGTCCCCATGGTGCTCAACCAGCTCCGAAAGTTGGCCACCACGAATATATAGAGGCACTTGGCTCAGAGAGCCGTTGCCTCACATTCACTCTCTGTGGGGGGCATCGGATGCACCCATTGGACGCGCACTAGAGCCGCTTGATCTCAACGGTCGGCAACCCGCGCTCAGCCATTAATGTTGCATCAGACACGCTGGTCATCCATCGGACGCACCAACGCCGTGTATAATCATCACAATGCCGCCTGCCAACATGCCAACATCGGATACGTTGCAACCAACCAGCCAGCGTCCGATGACTGCGTCCAATGGCAGTCCAGTAAGGTCTCAAAGGGGCCAAACATCCATCGAACACGTCCAATGACGAGCATCATACGCAGCCCAGCGTCCGATGCCTTCGCCAAGATCAACCTCGCCGCTGCGCCCACATCACCGTGATCGGACTCGCCCGGGCGGTGTGCGATGTTAGTGTCCGACGTGGCTCGGCCATGGCCGTGCTAGGGTTAGCCATCGGACGCACGAGCAACGTCCGATGCTACCGGCCGGCGTCGATGCACTGAAACTTCTCCTTTTTCATCTCAAGTTTCTTCTCCTTTGCAAATGTGCCAACACCACCAAGTGTACACCACCATATGCATGTGTGTTAGCATTTTCACAATCATTTTCAAAGGATTTTCACTTTCTCTCACCACGCCACTCGATCCTAATAACATCACAAAGTTAGATCACTCAAGTGGCACTAGATGACTGATATGCAAATAAATTTGCTCCTCTTCATAGTACGGCCATCTATCCTAAACCCGGTCATAATCTTCTCTACACACCTATGATCGGTGAAATGAAATGCCCTAGTTTATACATTTGCCTTGCGCATGTCATTCCATCCATCTCCTCCAAGTGTTGAGGCAACACATGCACCAACGCGATCAAGAATGATATGATCCACTTCATATCATCACATGACCTTATTGGTTCATCAATCTTGACCTCACTTGCTCTTCACCGTTGCGTCAGTCCATCGGCGCTAAGTCTTGCTCAAGCATCACCACCTCGCGGTCCATCACTCCAAAGCCTCTGACTCACCCTTCACACTTGCAACCGGTCCATCAAGCCAAGCCTTGTCTTGATCTTCTCCACCTTAGTCACATGACTCCATGTCATGTCCCCATGCCTTAAGCTCCTTCATCATCACATGTGTGAGCCTTGCAACATCTCCAGGCCATTTTCACCTCCATGGCATATGTTGCTCACACACATATACTTGTGAACTAATCACCGCGTATATCTATCAAACACAATTAGTCCAACCTAATGTTGTCACTCAATTACCAAAACCAAACAAGGACATTTCAATCTTCCTCTTTTTGGTAATTGATGAGAACACTACAAAGATATGAAAATTAAGCTTTATTTCAAGCTAGCAGTTCATACAAGTATAAATTACTAACTTGATTTGGATTTTATACCACTTATCTAATATTTAAGCTCTATGTCAAGATTTGGATAAGCACCGTTGACACTTTGCTTAGTGACATCACTAAAATAACAACAAATAAAAAAATACTATAAGAGCAATGACCCCAAACAAAGTCTTTGGTATGTGCAAATTACTTTGCCACTAACTAGTCATGAAGTAACCTATACTTCTAGCTACGAGACTAGGTTGTCATCCCCAGCTATGAACTAGAAAATATAACTAGTCATGGCATAAATAAAATAAGACTAGGCAGAAAATAATATAAATAAAGATAAAATAGGTTCTGCAAGCGGACAGATAATAATACCATTGTAGCATTTTACCTAGAGTAATAACCAGGTTGTTATTTCTATTCTACCACTGGGAAGGTATCTACAACTAGAATGCACAGTACTAATAACATCTTTATACTATGGAATAGTAATAAACCAATAATGAATAATGCTTCTACTCAATAACAGAGGGTTAGTGTCACAATAAAGATAAATATGATAAAGATATATATATGATAAATGATAATAAAGATAATGATAAATACAGGGATCAAGCATCATAAATATAAGATAAAGATTCAACAGTATTCTAGTCTAAGGACTCACATGGAATAATATAAGGAAAACTTACTAATGAGTAACTATCATCACAAGCTATTGTCTAACTCTAATTAGTGCAAACATCTAGCTATCATTGTTAGCATTACTACTTCATATCATACTCAAGGGACATCAACTAGGAAGGATTCAATAATGAGATCTTCACCTTCTTCGCGACACACGTCCTACCGTTCACTATATGCGGAGGGAGGATTACAGAGGACTCAATAGGGCTGTAACCCCTACGATCTACCTGGTGACAGGTGGGCCCCGGCTTGTGCGAGCTATCTTCTTTTGTCGTTTAGGTCCCTGGAATTTATACTAATCGTCTTGTTTCGCTCCTTTTCTTCCATTTCTCTATTTCTCCTCTTTTCTTCTGTTTTTCGGAGTTATCCTGCAAAACCGAGTATGCAACAAAACTTGTGGAAATTATTAGTATAAACCCTATCTTCTAGTGTTTTTGTTCTTATATGTTCTATTTATTTATGGTAAAAAGTTGACGTTATCCACCGTCAACAAGCACCATAAAACCCGACTTGGTAGTGATAACTCCCCTATATGTGTGCTCAAATGATTTAGATTCAAGCTTGCACACATGTATAAATATGAAATTTTTGGGAGGGTTAGCACTACTAAGTGATACTAAGGTATATAGGATAAACCTTTGAAGCGTGATACCAATCGGAGTTGCACATTTGAAGTTCATCCTTAGCATCATCATGGTTAGCTAGATATATTAAAAACACTAGATACCTCATGAGATCAACATTATAAGCAAGGATCTAGTACCACTTGTAGAAACATATATATCTCAACCTATGTATGCTAGTTATCACATCATCAGTCAAGTTCTATAACTAGCATACACCATATAAATTATTTCAGTATCGTGTTTTTCACTTCACATGGAAGTCTCATTCTGTAGTAGAGAAAACGCTAGGTTGTTCTTATCGAGTTTATAGATTCAATTATTCTGTTGGTTGACAATATAGGGAGCTGATTACCCAAAAAATCCCTGGGAAAAAAGAAAAGATATCTCGGTAATAATAATAAAACTGATTTTTCCTATCATTTTATTATATTTTTTCATAAAACCTGATGCTATGTGCAGGTTCACGTCACCGTCCATATGGGAACACCTTGCATCACATTGGGAATGCTACGGGTGGTTAATTTGCATTCACAAACTGCAGAAGCTGAAAACTATCTTGCATGCTTCTGGATAGATGATGCAAACAAAGGATCGGGAATATATGTGAATCTTGAGATTGTGGTATCTTCAAGAGGATTTAGAGAAGAAGCTCATTCAGATTTAGTTTGTTTGATGTTGTCCTGCGGTTCAAATGTTCACCTTGGAAAGGGACAATTATTTGCCCTCCAAACATTTCGTCGCAGCAATGACCTAGGGGCAGCTTGTATTTCAAAGCTTCAATCGAGCCGCATTCTCAGGCCGGTCCTTATGGCCACGTCACCTGAAATCCATGTGTCCGTTCGATCTTTCCCATCAACGCCTCTGGTTCCTTGCCTCTACTGTTCCTATCCTTCTTTTTTTTTTTTTTTACGTCAAAGTTTGAAAAATTCTCAGCCACTCGCCCCGTCCACACATATCACCCCGTGCTCTCCTTCACCAAAAAAATATACGAAACCTGCCCTACCCATCCCCGTCCTCTCTCTCTCTCTCTCTCTCCCTCGGTCTCTCCCGTCTTGGCGGCGGCCGTGGCAACGGCGTCCCCCGCGGGAGGCGCGCCGGCAGCCCTCCCCCCTCCGCCTCCTTCCTCCCTCCCTCTCCTTCTACCTCTCCCTCTCTTCCGACGTGGTGGCCTGCAGGCCGGCCCGGCGCCGCCGCCTGCGGGGCCGCGCTTGCGGCGCCACGGTGTCTTCGGCCTCGCCGCCCGTCGCCCCCTGTTCGGCCGTCCCGGCCCGCAGCCACGGCATGAGCGGGCCCCTCTGGTGGCGGCACGGATGCCCCCGGGCGGGCTCTTCCAAACCCTAGGTTCTTGTGCTCGACGGCCCCCGCTGCGCGTGTCATGTTCCTCTCCGGCGGCGGCACCAGCGGCTTAGCTCGGCGGCCGGATGTGGTGCGATATTTATGTTTTTACCATTATTACGGATGGCCACTCTCCAAATACCAGCCTTACGGATGGCGCTACATTTTTAGCAGCTGAGAGAGAAAAGCTATACGTTTTTACCATAATTGCTGATGTGGCTCCACAACTCAGCTGGACAGCGTGGTAGCGAAGGCAAAATGACCGCCCCTACCCCTGCCCTCTCTATTCCCATCGCAACCTCTCCTCCCGCTGGCGGGTGGACCCTACCCCTCAGGGTCATCCCCTACCTTCAGCACCTCCACGACTCACCGCGCATCTGCTGGCGACGTTCTCGTCGTCGATCTGGGCTTGGAGAAGGGCGGCCGACGGCGCGGGTGGACGGACGTTCCCACCACGAGGAGCCTCGCATCCATTCCCACCATGAATCACAACACCAGAGGCTGGAGGGGAAAGGAGAGCGGGGACTGCGACCCAATCGCCGCCGTCTCCATGGGAGCAGGAGCGAAGGGAGGGCGCGGTAGCCTAACCTCTCCTTCCTTCCTTGCTACCTTAAACCCGTCAGTCTCTCCCCATTTGGAATTGCAACTGCCTGCCTTGATTGATGTTGGTGGGATGACGGACGAGGGAGCAGTAGGATCTTTTCTTCTCTTCTGCAGTTGGATAAGCATGGGCTGTCACAGGTGGACCCATCTCTTGTTTCGGACAGCCTAGGGACTGAGGATTAGGCCTATGAGGCTGAGGGCCGGGTCGCCGAGCTTGGATGCATGCCCTGGTCGTTAGTTCCCTATTCCCATCAATGACAGACGACGCGAGCGGATCGAGATGGGGAGGGAGAAAAGGCGGGTCGCTTCGACTGGTGAGGAGCGTACTTGTTGGAGTGCCCTGGTCCGCACTCTCCCGGTCTTGATCCGGTCTTGGTCTTCCGGCCGGGCAGATCGGAATAGGGGAGGAGGAACGGGAGATGGCTGGAGGTAGGGGATGACCCTGACCGGTTGCGATGGAATAGAGAGGGCAGGGGTAGGGGCGGTCATTTTGCCTTCGCTGCCACGCTGGCCAGCTGAGTTGCGGAGCCACATCAGCAATTATGGTAAAAACGTATAGCTTTTCTCTCTCAGCTGCTAAAAATGTAGCGCCATCCGTAAGGCTGGTATTTGGAGAGTGGCCATCCGTAATAATGGTAAAAACGTAAATATTCTGAGTTGCGGAGCCACATCAGCAATTATGGTAAAAACATATAGCTTTTCTCTCTCAACTGCTAAAAATATAGCGCCATCCGTAAGGCTAGTATTTGGAGAGTGGCCATCCGTAATAATGGTAAAAACGTAAATATCCCGGATGTGGTGCTAGCCGATCCCTCAAACTGGGGTTCTGCGGCGGCAGCTGCGCCAGGTCATCCTCTGTTCCTCACTTCTCTCCTGGTGCAGAGAGGGTAAGCCGCTAGGTACTGATGGATATCGACACTTCCCCTACCCTATTTGTGCTTGATCTATAGTGTTTAGCCTACAAGAATCAAAGATGAATTCCTTCAGGTTTATTACCTGCTCAACATGCACACACTTAGAAGCCGTTCGTTTTGCTATCATTCCAGGGCCAATATTGTGTAAGCAGATGAATAGACCTAAACATTGAGGGAATCGCAAAATTCCGCACCACCATCAACGCTGCTGAGGAAATTGGCAAATCTATACATGAATCATCTGTCAGTATCTATCATGAGCGCCTAGCAAGGAAGAAGGTCGGCTAAAATGGCGTGCCTGTCACACGATGCAGGAGGAGGAGGTAGACACTATTAGTGATGGGGAGTGGCCCTGCAATTGGTTATGCATGTGCTTATGAATATATGATATGGGAAAATTGAAGAAATAAAAAGAGGAAAACAGGAGAACATACATGCTGGACGCTTGGTGGCTCCCTATGAATATCCACGGTGAGGTTTGTCGCTATTCACGCAGGTGATCAGTGCACAACATTTACTTGGTTAATTGAATTGCTAAGTATTCATGTCACTTCTGTTATATGATTCTGTTGCAAAAGTATAATTGAGGTGTTGACGTCATGTGTCTTATCACATTGACCACTGAGTTTGTAGCTCCATAAAGTTCTAACTGCTACATCTGGAATACTCCCTCTGTCCCTAATTGACCGTCGCCGTCGGTTTTTGTGCCACAAGTTTGACTAGATTTGTACAAAATATATGTAATATTTATATCTCCAAATAAATTTATTAAAAAACTAGACGAAAAGATCTTTCCGATAATACTAATTACTTAGTATAAATATTTATATATTTTAATATATAATTGCCGGCAGTAATTTCTTGGGAAGCGAGAATGACAAACATTTAGGGACGGAGGGAGTATGTGTTTGGCACCAGCCATTCTTGACTTCTTTTAGTTATTGCCACAGTGACAGTATAGTGGAAGCAATATGGTTTTTATTATGCTTTCAGACTTCCACAGCTGTCGTGCTCCTTACTTGCGGGTCAGGTCACCTATTTTAGATCATGCTTTAGCCATTCAAATCAAACTGACTGATATAATTTGTTTTGATGTCACAAAACATCCGGTGCCAACAAACAAATGATGCTTTTATAGTTTGAGGATCCAAGCGATGCTGATGATGCAATTTATGGCCGTGGTGGGTATAGTTTTGATGGCTACAGGTTGCGGACATGTATAACAAGCTTTTATTTAATGATTATCCCACAAAAGAGCACTGGTTTGAATTTTCTTGCATTTCCTGAAAATGCATTTTTTGCTCAGGTTGAATTACCTCATGGTGGCAGAGGTCAGTCTTATCCTTTTGATCGTTCGAGCAGCTATAGCAGTGCACGCCATGGAGGTGTTTATAGGCGCTCTGATTTCCGTGGTTAGTACTTTTGTCATATGAGAAAGTTTCCTTATAGTTCCTTACACAGACTCTCAAGTTCCAATTCATGAATCGTACAGTTATGGTCACTGGTTTACCTTCATCGGCATCATCGCAAGATCTGAAGGTAATTTATTTATAATTCACTTCTTCCAGGACTTCTGCTGGAAAGAACTCATTTACTACATTTCAGGACCACATGCGGCGTGCTGGTGATGTCTGTTTCTCTGATGTATACCGTGAGGCTGGAGGTTAGATGTTTGAGCACTCCTGAACATATTTTCTTCTATTTCATTGCAGCATATGGTTGTAAACGTGATCCCTGATTTGGTAATCATATTCCCTAACTTATTGCTTCACTGCCCCTTTGAAGTATGAAATATTCAGGCTTTATCCTGAGTTTCTACATATTGATGATATCTGCTCCTTCTTTCTTGTGCTGCAGAAACTATTGGAATTGTGGATTATACAAATTATGACGATATGAAATACGTGGTGGGTTTAGCATGTCGTTTACTCATTTCTTTTAATGTGTCATCTATTACTGTTTCAGAGGGTCTGTTTTACTATTGAAGAGAGTGCTCTTATTGAATGTCTGTTCTATCTTGTTCCATGTGTCATGATTTTACTCATGCATTTTCCTCTTGCCATCGTGTAGATTAGGAAGCTTGATGACTCACAGTTCAGGAATGCATTTTCAAGGGCGTATATATCAGGGTATGTATTCTCATGTTTGCCCCAGTTTAGTTTTCGAAATTGTTACAATGCCTTAGATCATGTCTATTTGATTATGAATTATGTTGATTCTTGTTCTATTATAGGTGAGGGAATATGATGCTAGATCATGAAGCAGAAGCCGTAGCCGCTCGTACTCTAGAAGCCCCAGTTACAGCAAGAGCAGGAGTCCAAAGTATGTATACATGCTGACAAATTTGATATCCAAGTCTTATGGCAGCACAAATTATTATTTGTTGTTACTTATTTAGATCTCTTTCTCGGTCACCCTCACCTGTGGATGAAAGGTATGTGAATCTGTGTCAATAATAAATGTACATTTGCGAAACTGAAAGTGCTAATTGTTTGAAGAAAACGGATTGTTAAATAAATGGTGAACCAATCAGATCAGATCTTGTCCTGAATCATCTTTAACGTATTCTGCAGTAGACCTGTAGTGCTAAAAAATATTTAAACCTTACTTAAATGTCACCATTCTGTACTAGCTTAAAGCAGGGCCCGGGCGGATGTAACAACTGATAAGAGAGTGCCACAACAACTTAATTATTTCCTACTATCTGATAGACTCTTGTCAAACAAACAAAATGCCCGGCCTGAGAGACTGCCTTGTACATATTTCTACAAACGCAACTCTGAATTTTTAAGCATGTGCTCTACCCTAAACTTATAGAACATGCTCAAAGTTTGGCTCTACCACAAACTTCTAGATAAATCTCTCAATTTTGTAGCAGGGAGTGTAGGATCCTTCAGAAGCATGCCAAATTGAGAGGGTGTACAAAGAGGTGTTACCAGAATTTTACCTTCCTTCAAAACAATAGTCTTGTCACCTTTTCCTGCCATACCAGTCATCTCCACAGCATGGCAGAACCTCTTTTTGTTTTTTTTTCCTCATGGAAAAAGCTTCAGTCCTCTCCTTATTTATCAACTTCATGCATCATTAACCCAGAGCTCTTTTTTCTGAGTTTAACAACAATTTTTTCCTGCTTTATATTTTAAAAGTAGAAAAAAGACACTACAGATAACATATTTCAAAAGAAAATATTTTGTCCCTGCTTTCATTAAAGCAAGAAGAAGCAAAAAAAGTTTGGTGCCAGAATTTTAACTTCATATACTTTGGAATGCCTCCTGAAATCACCTGTGATGTTTTTTTTTTGGTGTACCGATTTCTCTTTAAATTAGTATAACTTTTTTGTGATGTGCTGATTTCTCTTTAAATTAGTATGACTTGAATTTGCTCTGTGGTTCAATGATTAAACATACAGACCTTGCTGGCTAACCTCCACTGCGCTCAAGATTTGCTTTTGTTTTTCCTACATTTGGCCATGCGGCAATCTGGGACTGCATCGATATAATATTGGTTGTTTTGAGAATCGGACTGGATGGTTTGGGACTTTGGATATTAGAGCTGGATTGTAATGCATGCATGACAAGTGGGCTACAACCAGTCCTAGGAGCAAGATAGGACGGCCAGTAAGAAAATGTGAAGTGAATCTTGTGGTGTTATTAAAACAAATGTCTACTATTAAGTCCAATGACTCCATATAAATGAACCTTAATTTATAAGTTTGCATTTTTGTTTAACTAATGCTTCCATCTCGCTAAAAATTCCTATGCTGCCTTTTGCACTATGGCTCTCTGTATCCATTTCCTTGTCAACGTTCGCACTAGGTAAACAAGTTGACATTAACAGCAGAATTCAATATACACCTTGCTTTGTTTGCTTATTTGCATTCCAGTTATGACCTAATTACCTGATAGGCTGAGAAACTATATTAATTTTCTGGGAGTACTACGTATAAACACCAAAATTTGTGTACTTACATTGCAGCTTTGCTCCTGTTTCAGTTCATTCATATGATGTGGAACCTCATGTTGCCAGTTTAGTTCTGATCGCAATTAGAGTGCTACTAACACATCATTAAGTAATGTAATTTGTTTCTGGTATCTTTTGTAGATCGCTATCAAGATCTCGATCCCCAGTTTCTTGTGTAAGTATCCTAGGCTCATTATAACCGGGCCTTGTTTAGTTGGTGAAATATTTTGGGTTCGGTTACTGTAGCACTTTTTGCTTGTATTTGGTAATTATTGTCTTACCATGGACTAACTAGGCTCAAAAGATTCGTCTCCCAAATTCCAGTCAAACTGTGCAATTAGTTATTTTGTTTGCCTACATTTAATGCTTCATGCATGCGTCAAGAGATTCGATGTGACGGGCTACTGTAGCACTTTTTAGGTTCCTTTTCGTGAACTAAACATGGCCCAAGCTTATCATAATTCTCTTGTTCAATGCAATTGATTTAACTCTTTTGCAGCCTTCTCATGCAAGATCTGCGAGCAGAAGCCCTACGAGCAGAAGCACATCTCGTTCTCGGTCTCCTGTAATTACAAGCTTCCAAAACAATCATTTATTATGTTGCTAGGAACTTTCATGCTTACAGTATTTAGGCTGTGTTTAGTTCCCTAGGTTTTTACCAAAATTTCCAAAATTCCCATCACATCGAAGCATTAAATGTACCAAAAGACGCATGTCCGGAGTATGAAATGTAGGTAAACAAAAAACTAATTGCACAGTTTAGATGTACTCCCTCCATACCCGTTAATTGACGTTTTGGGCTTGGACCGATTTTCGCAAAACCGACGTTCTCACCGTGCGAGGCTCTCCCTGGACAAGTTTACCCTTGCGCCCTCGTCCTCTCGGCCATCGCCTCGACTCCCGTCTTGCCTCGGTACTCGGGCGTGCAGTAACTCGGCCGCCGCAGAATAACTTCGCGCTGGCGTGCGTTCCAAATGGATGCTCGAGTGCCCGACGCTTCATCTACAACAGCACTCGCGCGTGCTCTCGCCGTCGCCGCAAAACAGCTAGGGTTTATAGTTCGCCATGGATTGTCACAGATCGGAGGAGGCGATCGAGGGCTGGGAGGAGGAGTCCGCGGACTCAGTGTTGGCGCCGGACTCGGTTGAGGTCCCGGACTCCGTCGAGGTCGCGGACACCGTCGAGGTCGCGGACGCCGCCGTCGGCAGGAGGTCCCGGACTTAGTCGAGGTCCCGGACTCCGTCGAGGACGAGGTGCCGGACTCCGTCGAGGTCGCGGACTCTGTCGAGGAGGAGATCCCGGACTCCGTCGTTGAGGACGTGCCGGACTCCCTCGAGGAGGATCCTGATTCTACCGACGTTGCCATGGCCGACGCTGCCGAAGAGTTTGCCTTAGCTACCGCAATCATATCCTAAACGTCAATTAATCTGGGTATGGAGGCAGTATGTTGCGAGACGATTCTTTTGAGTCTAGTTATCCCATGGTAGGATAATATTTACCATAAACAAACGAAACGTGCTACGGTACTTTTCTGTTGTTTTTTTTAAGATCTAAACACAGCCTTAGTATGTTTTTTTTGCTGGCAGGTAAGGGCTGTGTTTAGATGTATGAAGTTTGGGAAAAAATGTCACATCGGATACTTTGTAGTATTTTTCGTTTGTTTGTGATAATTGTTGTCCTACCATGACCTAACTAGGCTCAAAAGATTCGTCTCGTTGTGTACATCAAAATTTTGTAATTAGTTTTTTTATTTATCTATATTTAGTACTCCATGCACGAGGTAAAAGATTTGATATGATAGATGAATAGAGAATTTTGGAGAGAGGTGAGGGAACTAAACACAGCGAAGATCCATTGAACTTGGAGGCAGCGGCACTCTCTCGCATGCGCCACTGCCCTATTCCTGGAGCGGGCTCCCAGCTCTCCTACAGTACTTACGCAGCAGCGATACACCCCATCGCTTCACTGTTTCGGGGGGCCCTCACTCCACATTGTCAAAGCGCAGCCTGTCATGCATCCATGCCCGCGACATAGTCTGCCCCTAGCCTGTGCCGTGCGTAGCCCTCCTCCACACGATCCTCTGCGGCAGGTGCCGCCAGCAGTGGGTGTGCAGGAGGCGTTCGACTAAGGGAAGCGGGACAGGCGCCAGTGAGGTTTGTATCTGCTCCTCCGTTCCCACAGTACTTGTAATTTTTTGACTAATATAAACTATGTTTGACCTCTCGTCTTATTCAACTTTTTTAATAAATATTACCACTTTTGTTATGACTTATTACATCACTAAAGATATTGTAATGACGTTTTGTTTGTTTTATAATTTACATAAAAATTTGAATAAGACGAAAGCCAAAAACACAGTTTATATGAGTCAAAAGAATTGTAAGTATTGTGGAACGGAGGGAGTAATATTTGATATTTATGAACAATTTTCTATATATGTTTTTGATATTTAGAATTATAGAAATAATTTATAAATATATTTTGAAAATTTTGGTATATATTTGTATTATTCCTAAATATTACATCACTCTATACAATAAATTACATCAATAAATTATTATAAATATAGTAATGAGGCGTATAAATATAGCTATGAGACGGTGTAAATGTACGGTAAAAATCTGGTTGTTGGAAGTTGCTAAAATAACTGGATATTGGCTAGAAATTGCGGAAAGTTTAGCTTTTTATGAATCTCAATGGGGTTCAAATAGTAGTATATTGTGAAGATTATGTAGATTGTAACGTCCGGGATCTTTCCCACCATGTTTTCAACGCTCTTTGTATTATGTTCAAAATTTTAGGTTTTCCGTTGCAAAAGCACTCACCTAGTTTATTTAAAAATATGAAGGCACGCCGTCCAGACATTCTCATAGAGCGTCCACGTAGCCTCTATTACCTTCTCGTCCAGATGAGAGCTCTTAGCGCCATGCATGCCGTCCACCTCAAGTTTTCTGTTTGATGACTACTCCGTATGAGAACTCCTCGCGCTTAGCGCCATGCATGTTCACCTCAAGACTTCTGGCAAGCATGCTCTATCACTTCAAGGGGCCAGCCATTTATTCTACCCAAGGCATTTATTCTACCAACAAAGAAAGCGTAGATACACTATTTGAAAACCTCTTACATCCTACGAAAGTCTCCTCGGAGGACCCGGCCACGTCGTCTCAAAAATTTCAGTGGCTGGTGGATTTTTGCATTTAAGCCCTTACCTTTTGAACAAATCGCGTCGCGGTCTAGAAAACTTCCAGTAAACAGTAACTCAGTTTTGATTTTTTACCTTTTACTCCCCGTATTACCCGACCTTCTACACCCGAAGAAAGGAAAATTCTGAAATCGCGGTCATTTTTCATTTACCCGCCCGCCTGTACCTTTTGCAAAACAACCCCTCTTCTCCCCCACCGAATATATACCGCGCCCCCTCCCACTCAAAAAAAAAAAAAAAAAAAAAACTCACAGCCTCCCTCTGCTCCCGCGACTGGCCGCTCCGCCCGCCCGCCCGCGACAGCGCCGACGGTGGCCACCGGCGGCGGGGCGGCGGCGACCTCCTCCTCCTCCCCCAGTGCCGCCCTCCTCCTCCCTCCCCCCCCCCCGCCTCCTTCCTCTCCCCTCTCCCTCTCCCTCTCCTTCCCCATGTAGCAGATGCTCCAACAACGAAACCCTAGGCGGGCTGCTGCACGCCCCCTGCCTCGGCGGCGCAGCGATGTGAGCATGGCCAGCCCCGTCCCCTTGCAGGTGATGCTCGCGATTTGCCCTAAGGTTAGGGGTTACAGAAACAAGAGGTAATTTCGTATTTTTCTCCTATGTTGCTCTCTCTTCCTCCCTCTCCTTAATATATGCAGTGGATTCTGCTATGTGTGTTGCCTTGCCTTTGTGATTTGGAGGCAATTTAATCCTACATCTATTGTTCTACTGTTATTCCCAATCTAAATGGTTAAATAAGATATTTGGGCTGATTTAGTGGTTCAGGCAAAAGCACAAATGCGATAATGATCGAGTGAATCTAAAAAAAATGTGACAAAATAAGATATTTGGACTAATTAGTGGTTCAAATTCAAACAAAAGCAAAAGCGAGATACAATGTTCAGTGAAAACCCAAGTTTATCTTTAAGGGTTACTAAGAACGATTTATTTTATTTTTCCCTAAGGACCAAGCAATGTTTCTGTAGCAAAGGCAATGTTTGTTGTCAGGATTGTTTTCAAATTTTTTGGCCATGGAGATTTCTTTTTACTAAGCTTTTGTCAGAACAACAAATTTCTGCTCTCTGATCTGTGTGCCGGTGGTGCTGATCTGAGGCTGCGTCGCGCTCAATCAGAGTTTGGACTCTTTCAGGTTTACGATTAGAGCGAAGACTGCGGCTGAGTGAAGGCCATCGATTGAAGGCCAACGATTACTCAGGGAAGACTGGTCGGCTCGACACCAGAGGCGTGCTGCAGGAGTCACGTATGTTGCCATGGGGACAAACACCCTGAAATCTCAGTACCTTGTTGGGGTGCAGGTCTGTCACCTGTTTTCTTCCTAATTCAGTAATTCTAGAGAAAGTTGTTGTGTTGCCAGAGGATTTGATGCGATTCTTAGTTTCAAGTATAATAGTTACCACTCTGGTAGGTTTGTTCATATTCATCGTGCTATCTGCAGATCTTTGAACTTAAAATATTTGCTTCGAGGTCACTGGCAAAGCAACATGTATTTTATCAATGCCAGCAACACTAGGCTTGTTATTATTTGTGTCAACATTTTACGTAAACTTTAGTTAGCTGTTGTTCTCATTAGGAAAAAAACAGATATTTATTCTAACAAAGAAGTCTGTCAGGTTTAATTTTTTCCAGGTTGATTAAGAAAATGAAAAAGGGGTACTGTTGCTGCCACATCTTTCTATAATTTAGCATTTGTAGTCATTTTTTAGTATTAGCTTTTATATTTGTGCTAATCAACTCACAGTGGCCATTCATATTGTGGCGTCTACATCATGATTATATGGTCTTCATGACTGAAACAGAGAAGTGAGACTTAGTTTGCCTACCTCTGTTTTATGCCGAATCCCTCTTGCACATTTTTTTGGATTAAACACAACTTGCTTTATGCCTACCACTGTTGTGTTTCATCCTCACAAAAAATCTGTGCAACCATGTACATGAAAGACATAACATAACTTCCTAGATTTTTGATAAAAAAAAATTCTCTGTGTTATGTATCTTTTTAGTTTTCATTTAGTTATGGGGGCTCTCACTGCACATGTTCCTACTGTTTCAGGTTGCAATGTGCAATTTTAGAACTATTAGGGATGCTGCTGCTGTTCCTATTGCAACAGTGCTTTTTGGGATGCAGGTTTGCGTTCTCATGCTATTTTATTCTTTTACAGTGATCATGGTGCTCTTGTTTGGGGAAGAACAGGGGCCTTCCTAGGGTGCTCCATCTTCTTCTTCCTACAAATTCGAGTTACATTCCCCATCTCTGGATGCAAACGGAGTAGCCAGGGTGAGATAGAAGGTGGGAAACAAAAGGTAATGGACTGTTATTCTCTGCATTCAATCTAGGCTTTCAGGATGCTAAGATTCCCTATTGTGAATTTGATTTTTGGTTTTAGAATGTAATTGAATCCTAGGTACAGGGATTGAGTATGCCATTATTTTTTGGCTACAAGGTCAAACTGAAATCACCTCTCCAGATTCCTCTTTATTGAACTGCAGGTATGAATCTTCATGTCATAAGGACAAATTTACAGGTGATTATTGGAACATGAGTTTTTTGTAGTTCTGTATTGTTCGCTACAAGGTCAAACTGAAATCACCTCTCCAGATTCCTCTTTATTGAACTGCAGGTATGAATCTTCATGTCATAAGGACAAATTTACAGGTGATTATAGGAACATGAGTTTTTTGTAGTTCTGTATTGTTCGCTGACCCTCCAAAGATTATTTCAGATGGAATAGTAGTTTATTAGTGTAGAAGCCTGTTGGATTGTACCTTAACAAGAGCAATGATTGGTGGATTGTTTCCTGCCACTTAGTGTGGTTTTTAAATTTAGCATGTGGCACACGTCTTAGACCTTCTGTTACAATGTCATCGGGTAACTGTATCATAGTAGGAAAAATAACAAGGCCAACTTAGAAATAGATGCCAGTTTGGTTCGCTTGCTGATATAGAGACGTGCAACACTTTCTCAAAATGTACATGCTATGAACTTTTGCATTTCTGGTTGAGCTAAAGCTATTTATTAGTTTAGTCCTAAAATATAGCTACAAACTTTGCTATCTGAAATATGATATTGCTTTTTACCTAATATCAATTCCGCAACCAATTTTTATTTAGATGGACAATTCCATTTTCTGTTAACTGCTCAGGTTTAGTGCAGTTACATTTCGATGGTATATAATTCCAGCCGTTGCTTTCCACTTCCTATCATTCTCAAAATTCCCTAATATTTTCAAAAGGTAGAATGCCTACACACTTCTTTTATCCTGTATTTTCTTTTTCTTCTCTTTTTTGTTGTTTTTGAGCCTCATGGCTTTGAACCTGCATTGCCATCTGTGCAGTCTGAAATTTTAACTTATTAAAAAAAATATGTATATATATGCTACAGAAAGGACACATCTAATTAAACATTACCATGCTTTGAAAAGTAAATTGTCCATCCTTTTGGAGTGGCACCTTTCTGAACAAAATGTTAGTTCAAAAGATGATTGAACGAGGGTATATGAACATGAATATAAAGCAACACAGTATATAGCTTGCCTATATAATCTCATCAGTATTGATGATTAGGCACCTCTACTTAGTTTTTTAAGGCATGTATTATTTATTTTCTTGTGTGATGGCTGTGCCTATATAATCTGATCAATATTATTTAGTTGAAAAGATCAGTAAGTTTGCATGAAATGGACTTTTGTTCTTCCCTGATTTAGAGTTGTGATATATAGCGCTTGGTAAATCTTCATTTATATTTTCTTTAGAAGTATGAACTAAAGCGTGGCATGCTGTTCAGCCAAACATATACCTGAACACTTCTTATTTTACCATGCAAACCAAGTATCAACTCAACTATTTGTAATTTGGTAGTGAAAATAGCGTATATCATTCTTATTTTATTAGTGGAGCTTTCTATGCCTGGGATTTATGTTTATAGTTTTTTTAACTCAACTTATTTACAACCGCTTTTTTCTCAGATCCCAATGTTGGTTTGTTTGCCGTCTTTCTTCCTATATCAATAGTTGCTATGTTGCTTGCAGGCTGGGACAGGTATCGCTGAACTTATAGCCCTTGAGATCTCGCGTCAGGTGCTTCTTCATTTTCTGTTGATTTTTCTGCTGTTTCCGGCTTGTGCTATACACATCTGGATGGCCTAATAACAATTTCTAAATGTGCAGACGAAAAGCTCCTATAGAGGAATGCCGCAAGAAAATCTGGCTTGTTGATTCAAAGGTCAATTTTATCAAGAGGGCCTCCTCGCTTTTATTTCATTATAGCTTTGTCTCAGAACATCAGTTCATTCCTTATTGCTAACTGTGAATACTGATCGATTAACATGGCTTGATTGTCAGTACACGAAAGGAGTCCCTTCAACACTTCAAGAAACCATGGGCTCATGAGCATAAACCAGTCAGCAACCTCTTGGATGTTGTTAATGTATGAGTTTGCCCTTAAGAAAAATAATGGATTCTATAATGTATCATGGCCACCTGAATATTTACAATCCTATATCCTGACCCAAACGGCATTCCAGGCTATTAAACCAACAGTGTTGATTGGCACATCTGGGAAGGGGCAAACTTTCAGAAAAGACGTTGTTGAAGTGATCTCTTCATTTAACGAGGTAACTTCTGCTAACTGAACATGTTAGTTCTGAGTCTATTGAGGCAACAAGGTTAGAAGCTCAGTGTTTGTTAAACGCCACAGAGACCAATCATTCTTGCCCTTTCGAACCCAACGTCGCAATTTGAATGCACAGCTGAGCAAGCTTACACGTGGAGCAAGGTAATAATCTCAGTCAGCAGTCACGTTAACTTTTATCAACCATGCTTCTAAACTAACAGTCTTAAATCACAGGGCCAAGCAGTGTTTGCAGCTGGGAGTCCATTTGATCCCGTGGAGTACAATGGCAAAATACATGTTCCCAGACAGGTATGGATGATGAACACTGCTCAATGCTCATGTTGTTGCAGACATTGTGTACTTTAATTGTTCGGAACTGACCCTGTTTCTGCAGGCAAACAATGCCTATATCTTCCCAGGATTTGGCCTCGGTGGTGATGTCTGGGCCTATCCGTGTTCATGATGACATGCTTCTGGCAGCATGTAAGTACTCTAGGGCTTAGTTATAGATAAAAGCATCAAATCTTATTACCATAACTGCAGTCATTTCTATATGGTTCTCTCTTATTACCGAAGAATATGCAATATAAAGTAGGCCCCAGTTTAAATCCGAACTTGAATTGCCTATATGGTTCCCATGTGAAATAGTGGGTAACCAATGAACAATTTGCTGGTTGATGCACGCTTTGAGCCTTCTTTGAAGTAGATACTGAATTAGCTAATACTTTGATCATACATCTTGGAACAGCGGAGGCTCTGGCCCAGCAGGTCACAGAAGAACATTTTGAAAAGGGTCTGATTTATCCTCCTTTCTCAAACATCAGGAAGATAATCATGAAAGATCACAATAACTACTGCCTTTTGCTGGAACTCATGTGAATGTATATTTGCTTTTCTTTAAATAGGTGTCCTTGATCTCCGCAATTCTTCGTCATGAAATCTTGGAGATGATTACCATGTTCATGACTGCACCACTTGGTTTATTTCGAATTCTGGTATGCAGATAACTCATATATTTTTGTTAAACATACTCTTCAAATTATTAGGGACATGCCACTACAGGACACAGATTACATGTTTGTGCAAAGCCCATGCCTGTTATATTTTAGCCTACATCTATTTGTTGAAACGAACAAATATTCCATAGTTGTGGTTTAATTAAATTTCCATTGTAGAAACCTCGTCCCTTATGTGCCATTTTTTAGGTTTAGTGAGATCATTGCATATACAATGGACAAAGACCATGGAGTCCCCATTTTCTTTGTGCAATTCCTTCAGACTAAAAATTTGATTGTTTATTTGGAGCTAAAAAATGGTCCATGCCTTTCTTCCCTCATTTAATTCCATGCCAAATCTGTTACCCACATAGTTATCAAATATAATTACAGTAGTATGTAGCAACAAGACTTACATATCTATCTCATTGATGCCAGATAGGTTTATTCATGATTATTTCAGTGTTTAATAAACAATAAAGTCTCCAGAAAACAAAGAAGAAAAAAAAAAAAAAAGAAACAGAAGAGAGGAAGAAAGACAGGCTTTTTTTCCATCAGGTGGTTAAACCTATATTCGAGCTAATTATTAGATAGAGAAATTTGCTTAGTTAGTAAGCGTCAATGTGCACTAACATCGATCATTAATTCAATATACCTGAATTTTGCTTCTCCTCTCTTATGACAGGTAGACGCTACACATCCAACCGATGAAGCTTCCATTGATGGATTCCAACAAGATTATCCAACGATCTCAAGGATTCATCGTTCTAGCTAATTATTTTAGAACTTTTGTATTAAAGAAACCCTTTCTTTAGCCCTATGTGTGTTGTAAGATATTAACTATGCAAACATGCTACAAATTCCGCTTATGCTGTAAAATATGTCCCTACTTCTAGCTTCACTCTACTCTATGCAGAACCCACTCTGCTCAGCATCAGATTCCAGCGCCTGCTTGGTTCATTACATGTCTCCAACCTCCAATTCCACAACCTAATTCTCACTTCTACACCCTAACAAATTACCCAATGCTAAGTTCGGCGCGCAAATGCGCGCCCCCCAGACTAGTTACTTCTATTGGGTGCATGCAAACTTGAAACTGGCACACACGCATGCATGCATTGCTTTAGCTGTACATACGTTTAATTCCCACACACGTCTTCCTCCTTGAGTAAGGCCAGTCTCAATGCATAGTTTCATGGTACAGTTATGAAGACTGCAAATTAGGTAACCGAGCCAGATGAGTTTTATGGGATAAGACTCATCTCTCATCTGATGAAACTCCCTCATTTAATGACCTTGCCAAGTCAGTAATTTTGCTGATGTGGCACCCTATTTAATGTGCATGACACCTTCCATGAAACCTGCACTGAGACTGGCCTAATATCTCTCGTGTCTTTCGAGTAGCAGTTTTGATGGTTGCATCAACACACATGATAATAAGGGCGTTTGCAATGGTTAGCTATTTGGCTAGCTAGATCTGACGTAGCATGAAAAAAGTAGGAGAGAGAGTAGTCATTAGCGACGAGCAAATAGTTGATCTATTTCACGTAGCCCAAGAACATGTGGGAGGAGTGTGTGGGTCCAAGAGTATACAATAGTCTTTTTCCTTATCTCTCACATCTACATCAACAATTACGTAGCTAGTACTAGCTATTACCATTACGGACGCCCTTAGGTTAGCTTTGGCTCTCACTATTTGTTGGGATATATAAGGATAACTACGGTAATATGTACAGGTGACTCATCTGTTAATAAGGGCATCTCCAAGTGTTTCTTAAATTTTTCTCCTAAAAATTCTATGTTTCTCAATTGCTAAAAGTTATTGAAACCCTCGTAGGGGTAGGGTTTGCGTACGTGTGTTCATAGGGGTGAGTGTGCGTGCGTGTTGAGCGTCTGCGTTGTACTGTGTAATCTCAAAAAAAAATAAAATCCATCTCTAATAGTCCCAAAACTTCACTTTAAAAAATAAAAAATGGGCCCACTTCAGTTATTTTGTTGTGGTTTTATTTTTTCCCATGGGAAGTCGTCGTGGTCGTCGCAGGGCCACCGCCGACTCCTTCGTACTGCCCTAGTCCTGCAGGAACTCCTCCAGGCGCACCGGCCCTAGCCCTCCAGCAGCAGCCGGTGGGCCTCCTGGAGGCGGCCGTGCACATAGCAGCCAGCGTGAGCACATCCCAGAAAGCAATCCGGCGCCACGAGCAGGCTATCTGCACATTCAGTCCCATCGGCACAGGGAAATCTGCCAGCCACCAGTGCACATACAAGCACAGCGAATACGCAGACAAGGAGCGAAGAAGCGCGGGAGGAAGGAAACCGCGAGGGATCGCCCGACTACGCGCGGGCTTGGTCCGCGTAAAGTTAGGAGGAACGGGTTGAAGTTTGCCAAGTACTGTATTAGGAGTAAATATTAGATGTTGGTAGAGAAAAGCTTTTTTCTATCTTTCTAAAATATAATGATTAGGAGTGTGTTTAGGAACTCTTGGAGATGCTCTACCAGTGCATTAGGAATTAGGATTACTTGATTCAATGCCAAAAAATCTCTTTAGCCCTTGTTTTGATGCAAGTGTATTCGTCTTAATTCACATATGCCGGAGTGGATTGGAGAGTAATTAAATTAAGTTCCACTTCAATACATGTGGATTGAGGTGAATACTCTTGCATCCAAACAAGCCTTATCAGATTACTCTTACTTGCTTCATGTATAAGGCATGTTATGCTTTGCGTTAATACAGCGTGTTTGGGCTGATGTATGTCTGGTTAACTTAATTAACCAAAGCTCATTTGTATGGCCGCGGTGATTGAAGGCTTAGTTGAAGCGAGTGAGAGTGTGCATATGCATGCATGCATACTTGAGTGGGCACCAGATGCTCATGTTGCCACGAAGCAGTCGCATGAGCATGTGCATGTGCTTGCATGCCTGCCTGCTGAAAGCAGATGCTCATTATTGCAGCGAGGCAAGTAGTTGAGACTGCTGACATTAATAGCTTCTTGCACCTAGTTATTGCAATAGACTGAAGCGTCCGTTGCACCTACTAGTAGTAGATATAGATGATGGTAAGGAGAACAAATTTGTTCGTATCAAAAAGAAATTTGAACAAAATATGTCTTAAGTAGGTCATCCGCCCTAGCTGACAACAGCGGCAAGCCTCGCCAGGTTACTGTACCCTGCGCTAATCCACTCGTTTATTTTCTATGAGCAGTACGGTTTACGGACGGTTTACGGACTTAGTACGACCCCCATAGCTGCGCCGTTCTAAATTCTGGGCGATTTGTGTTAGTGTGCGGGTTTGCGTCCCAAGGCACCTCGCCTTTGACTAAAGACCTTACTTTTAATGCAAGACGCGTCAAGACGCTTTCGAAAAAAAATAGGTCATCCGCAGCGAAGCGCGGGCACAAGTGGCTAGTAAAAATAAAAGAGCAATCAGGTTAATTTTAAAAATCATTTTAAATTGAAAAACTTAAGAATAAAAAGGTTCCTCGCAGCCACCGCCCTGCCCTCGTCCCTCTTCCTCGTAGGCCGCCGCCATCCTGCCCTCGTCGTCGCTGGCCGCGGCGGCCGCCCTGCCCTCGGCCCCGCCGCCAACACCGTCGCCCTGGACTCGCCCCCAACGTCGTCCTGCCCTCGCCCCCACCGTCGTTCTCCTTCAGATCCGGTCCGTGTGGAGATTTCGGGGTCCGTCTCACGGCTCTGCCGCTTCGACGCAGCTGGCAGTGGTGCCGGCCGCATCTCTGTAAGCCTTCTCCACAGCAACCGCGCCACCTGCTACCTCAAGCTCCACGACTTTCACAAGGTCCCGCTCCTGGCTCCCTCTACTCTGGATTTGGGTTGCTTTCTTTGGCGGATTGCGTCGTTGCATTAATTTGACTTCGCCTCGTTGATGACTGCGGGGAAGGGCGTCCCTTTGGCGCTTTCAAGTGTCCGTTTTGGTACAAAGGATCGACTTTTTTCAGCCATATACAGATGTCCTGTTTGCTTCCGGGTTCAGGGCTCCTGCGATTTAGGGCTCGTAGATTGTGTTTTCTGGTGGTCATACAACATTATAAATGTTCAGTTTGGAGAACTGCGTATGTGTTCTATTCATTAAGTTGAACTAATGATACTAGGCATTTGTGTGCGGGCTCCTTGTAATCTTCAGTGTAGCTTTTACTCTAATCTTCAGTGATACTATGTCCAAGCTCCTCTAATCTTCAGTGATATGGTCATCTCTGCGCATTTATGTCAGTTGCTGGTAAATTTGTGTTCTAAGACGCAACTGAATCCATTAGATTGATTGGATTCAACTTGAGAAGATGTGGCTTATGTTCTGCTTGCTGTTGCCTTACCAAAAAATAGCCAAAGTACTAGAAAACCAGGCTAGGTGCGGTATCTGAAAGTGTAAAATAGACCTGGATACCTGAACTTTATGAATGATTCCCTTGTCTTGGGCACCTGAAATCTGAGGGACGTCCAAATGGTACTTAATTGATGATATACTCTATGAAAATAGCAGTCTGCATTCCTCTGGAATCATCTGGTACTGCAGGTGCCATTTATTGTTCCCTTTTCTATATTCATTTTTATTTTCAACACTAAATTCTCCATTTGTGATATCTGGTTATAGGCAGCACAAGAGTGTATGTCTATCCTTGAGTTGGATACGGAGCATGATGGAGCTCTGACTTTACGTGCCCAGACTCTTGTTATGATGAAGGATTATCAGTCAGCTCTGTTTGATGTCAACAGGCTCATAGAGATAAATCCATCGTCTGAAGTATATCGGAACCTGCAGGCATGATTGAAGACACAACCAGTATGTTTCCAGTTTCTCCTCTCTTCGGCAATTCACTTTGGTTTACCTCTCTGACATCCTTACCTAATTGTGCCTTGTGTACTTAGCTGACCTATTTTATTGCCCATCTGTCGTAGTGTTTCGAAGTCACTGGCCCCAATTCCTGAGTGTGAAGAGTAATCTTTTGGTGCGCTGCGCCGCCGTTGGTGTTCTGTGCGTGGCCTCTCAGCGGCTCCATAGGCCACGCTGCTGCTGCGGTAGCTCCTCCTGGCAGTCCGCACGCAGACGCTCTCCATTTGGGTCGAACTCATGCGGCCGATTTGGTGGAATCGCACGGACCTGCATCTAGTGCGGATATTCCCTACTGGGTTCGACCCAAAGTTTTGATAGTCTCCAAACCAAACAGCTCGGAATTTGGGTCTAACCCACTTCAACCTAGTAAAACCCGCAATCCAAACACATCTATACTACTTCAATCGTCCATCAGACTATACTACTCAAAACATTATTCTTCTATAGGTTTACCATTTTACCCATAATTACATAAATTTTTTTGAAAAAATAATAAAAAGATTTTTTTTTTTCCTGGTGCTGATCATACTAATTTAGTAGGCACCCTGCACCTGGTGCCTGCTTTTCTAGCCATCGAGGCGCTCCTCGCCAGCCGTCCAATTTTCCCATAGTAAAAATTCTCTAATCATAATCATACATATACCAAATAACCCATCATAGTAGATAGAGTTTGTTTAGAGCAGCTGGCGACGACCTACGTAGTGCCAACCACTCCATTATTATTTGAAACAAATTGGCCTTATTATTTTGATGCCTGGTTATTAGTGCAACCCAAGTCATTTCATTATGGTTTTGTATCTCATGTGTGCTTGGCAGGAAGGGGTGATCCTCCTCTCGCTTAGCTGTGCTACCAAGAATCGACATCCATCTCCCGACTTCCTTTCTATGCAGTGTTCTGTGGATCTCTCATCCCTTCATGTTGTCTCAAGGTTGCTCTTCCTAATTTACATTCATTGGTTACACTGATTCCTTCTTAGTTATGCGGTAAAAGTTGGTATGGTTGCTACTCACCCATCTTAAAATATGAGGAATCTAGGTTTATTATAAGCCAAACTATACTAAGTTTCACTAAATTTATAGAAAAGAGTATTAACATGTATCACATGAAAAAGATGAATTATGAAAGTATATTTCATAATATACCTAAGGATGCCAATTTGTTTCATAAATATTACTCTTGTTTTAAATAAATTTGACCAAACTCAAAATAATTTATTTATGACGAAATTTAGAACCCCCCATGTTTACTGGTAGCTTTGATAAAAAAATTGTGATATATGCTTTTTTTTATGTAACATTTTTAGATGAAAAATGAGCACTAAGGAGAAGAGCTCACAGCTTCAAACTATAGGACCAGAAGATTTTGATATTGAATATCTAAAAAATCACAGAACAGTTCTCTGATAAACTAATAATTGGAAGAGGTGGATTTGGAATAGTTTACAAGGTATGCCATTCCTTACAGCTTTTGAGATATTTACAAGAAATGTGCAAGAGATAAATCTTTATTGCGAGAATGGAACAGGGCATGCACAAGGGCAAGTATATTGCAGTGAAGAAGCTGTTCATTAAGCCAGAAACAACCGAAAAAGATGATGAGCACTTCGAGAATGAGGTTATAAATGCTATGCTCATTTCTCATCCTAATATAGTAAGACTCGTAGGCTATTGTAGCACTACAAATAAGAAAAGCAACGGAATTCGATGGAAAACGAGTTTTTATGGAGAACCACTATAGGCTGATCTGCTTCGAGTATCTTCCTAATGGAAGCCTTGACGCGTATGTTAAAGGTATGACGATTCTATCTGAATGTGACAAGTCTTTGTCCTTCATGTTCTTATTTATTCTTCTTGTTTTCAAGTATACTTTTTTTATATATATTTCTGAATCTTCTATATTTTGCATTATTCTTTTCTCAAACCAAGCAGCATGGCATTTTGGCAAACAAAATTGTAACACATGCGTAGATACCAGTATATATATATATATATATATATATATATCAATGACAAGATGCTGAATCAAACCGTTCACTTTCCACATATCAGTTCGATGCAAATGAGTATGTTTGGAATACAGTTGTGATTATTATTATTTGTTTTTCCTCTCTACAGATAAATCTCATGTTCACTGGAATGAGCGTTACAATATAATTAAGGGTATTTGCAGGGGTTTACATTATCTTCATGGTAAACATATTCTGCATTTGGATCTAAAACCTGCCAATGTATTACTGGATGTGGGCATGATACCCAAGATTGCAGACTTTGGCCTGTCAAGGCTCCTTCTACCTAATGAAGAACAGATTCACACTGAAAATATAAAAGGGACACTGTAAGACAGTTCTTCGGATATATATTATTTCTCTATTTTTCTCAAGTACCATATTATGTTTGTACTTCCTCTTTTTTTTAGTATTATAGTGCATTCTAGCCTCCTCCAAAATTCCAAACTGCAGTGCATTCTAGGGCAACGGGCCCACTTTTTGTTTTCCTTTTTAAGAATTCAGGATCTCAACTCAATATTCTTTCTTTGGCACTAGCTCATATACTTAAGCCAGATTTAGAAACAAGTTCACCTTCCATTCCCAATGCATTGTAGCATGGAGAATTAATGTTACATTCTTACTATTACTAAGTAGAATAGATGCTCCAAAGAGACTCCACGTTAATACTCATAAGACATGCTAGGAAAAAAATAAATCTTAGAAATTTCATGATCTAGTCTTTTAATTTGATAGACTCCAATCGTTGTTGCCAATAATAGGCATTGGATATATACTCCCTCCATATTGGTAATTCAAGTTGTTTTGGGCGGTGACATGCATGGTCTCCAATGCATAACTTTAACTTTTTATTTTTATAAAAATATTTATTTAAAATGATATATGTATAGTTTATGAAAGTACTTTCCAAAACAAATCTATTCATATGTTTTTCATATTTTCAAACTCAACAAATTAAAAGTTATTCATGATTTATATTCCTAATGTTTGACCCAAGCCTTATCAAAAAAATCGACTTGAATTAGCAGTATGTAGGGAGTACTATTTTATAAAAAGAATTACTCACTTCTACCATTGTAAAAAGAGTTCTAACCTACCTATGCAAACTTATAAAGAATTTTTATTAACTGTTGGTATTAAATGACATCCAATGGTCGGTTTGATGATGCACTAGGAGCCTTAATTGTGAGGTTATTTTTGTCTTAATGATTTGAGTATAGCACTATATTGTGTCAGCTAGTTGCGACTAAAGGGCTCATACTATGCAGTGGATACATGGCACCCGAACGCATAGATCAGCGCGTGCTCAGCGACAAGACAGACATATATACAGTCTGGGCGTTATAATAATGGAGATGATATCTGGAGAGAAGAACCCTACAAATGAGCAACTTGACAAGGCTGTAAGACTTCACAATCGAAGACTCATGATGGATTAACTATTTTTACTATCTTATGCGTATACTGCTTCACTACTCTTTCTAAATGCAATAGGTACTTGAAGCAAGGAATGAGGGAATGTCGGAGACATCATTAACATTACTAGAAGGACAAATAAAAAATGCATTCAACTAGCGCGGGATTGCATGGAGAAAGAACCTGAGAAAAGACCTGACACAAAAAAATAATTGAGGATCTTGGTATAAGTGAAGATACGAATCATCATCCAGAGGAGAAAGAACCTGAGAGAAGGCGTGAGCGTGATACAAAAAAAAATTAATTGAGGATCTTGGTATAAGTGAAGATACGAATCATCATCCAGATATAATTGAGGAGCACAGGTTTGTTGTTCGTTTCCTGATCGCACTGTTCCTTTTCCCACGTGTACATGTAGTACGCTTTAATTAATCCTTCGGCATGTCCGGCCGAGAGCCTTTCTAAATCTCACTCTGTAAATCATTACTTGGAGAGTCTTAGAGTTGCTCTAAGTAATCCTTCTTTGTTCCATTTGCTCTCGGAAGCTACGAAATTCTGAGCACATACTCGTTCTGTTATTTTAATCCCGTTTTACTCATTCTAATTTTACCTTTACTGATTTGTCTGTAGTGTCATAAACAACGATTCCGGTGAAGTATACCCATCATTAGAAGGACATGGACACCTTCGAAGACGAAGACCTACTATGATGACAGATAAAAAGCTCACCGCCGCTGGAAATCCTGGAGATTAGCACGACCGCCAAGGAAACCCAGTTGTTGCGGGGAATAAGAATAATGATGAAATATAAATGGGTGTGGGCTGCCATCTGCATGGTATTCTTGAGTTACTGTTGGAACAGCCGAAACAGCAGCTGCAACCTCATCAAGGTCAGCGCGGGCTTGTACACCTGGTCCCTCCTGTTGACCTCTTTGCCGGCGGGGGCGCTCAGGGTCACCTACAACATCTCGGTGTCCACGGGCGTCCTCATATCAATTGTTGCACCCGAGATCACGCTGTCGCAGGCCGGGGACTTCTCCGTCGTCCTCGGCGACCAGAGGCAAAGGCCCTACCGCATCAAGGGAGAACAGCAGACTAAACCGGAGTATTGCTCTGGCCCGCTTAACGTAAGTGTGCGGCCGCTCATGAGCGTCGCTCGCGAGGAATGGAGTGCTATCCCTAGGGTGCCGCACTGGGCGGATCAGTCGGTGGACGTTGTCATCGCTGGTGTCGCCAACTACAAGAGGGATACCCCTACGGGGCTGTACGGGGTGGATTTGGTGGTGGTGGGGCAGCTGATGTACAAGTATCCCTCGTGTGCCTTGTGCAAGGTGCAGATTACGTGCCCGTTGAAGCAGCGGCTCGCGGTACCGGACGCGGGAACTGAACTGGAGTTCCAGAAGTTCGTGAAATGCGATGCACATGGACAGCTAATAACTAGACGCTGCGCGGGCAAGCAAGGTTTCAATCATACTATCCGCCACTGGCCTATATAATAATAACGAAGTAGCAGTTCGGAACCATAGCGAAGCAGAATATGTTTGTTACTGAAAGCCAGTTTTGTATGCATTAAGGATAGTGAGCCTTTTGTGTTTTATCAGATTCGGACCTTGTTTGTAGTAGATTAAATGCATGGAAATTAAAAATGTGCTTGGCTTATCATCCGCTGCAGCTGCAGGAATTCATGAGTTACTCTTGGAACGGCCGAAACAGCAGCAGCGAGCACGTGTATAGAAACAGCAGCAGCGAGCACGTGTATATCTGCAACCTCATCAAGGTCGAGGCGGCCTCGTTAACCAGGTTCGTCCTGTTGACCCTATCACGGGCGCTCACCATCTACTACAACCTCTAGGTGACGATGGGCATCTACATGCCAACTGTTGCACCCGAGATCAAGCCGTTGGAGGCCGCCGCCTTCTTCCGCGGCCAGCGGCTTTACCGCTGCAAGGGAGAATACCTGACTACCACGTTGGTCAGGACTGGCCCGCTGAGCGGAAACGTGACGCTGGACGCCGCCGGTGTCGCCGAGTACATGAGGGGGACCCCTACGGTGCTGTACGCGGTGGAGTTGGTACTTGGTGGTGGTGGGGCAGCTGATGTACAAGTAGCCTTGTGCAAGGTGCAGACGACGTGCCCGTTCACGATACCGCCCGCGGTACCGTACGCGAGAACTGAACCGGCGTTCCAGAAGGAGGGTGAAATGCAAGACGCACATGGGCTATTAGACAGCTAATAATACTAGTACGTGGTTTTCCCGCATCTCTATTTGTGTATGTCATGTAGTCTATGTACGCGCCGTCTATCTTTCAATGTTTTTTTTTTTTTTTTTTTTTTTGCATTACATTACATTGCTTCCCAATCCCAAACAATTGTGGATCAAGGAAATGAGGAAAAAATGCATGAAAAAGGAGGCACTGATGCAGCAAGAAAGAGAGAGAGGGTAGTTTTTTTTTTTAATTACACAAGTATAGACGCAGATGCTCAACACGCATGCACATTCACCCAATAAACACACGTATGCAAACCCTATCCCTATGAGCACCTCTGAAAGATTGTGCCGACACATCTCGAAATTGACCAAGTCACAATTTATAAGCGTCTTGCTATATATCAACACGAACGTCGTGTACCACTGGAAGCATAACGTTGTTAAATCCTGGAATAAATCGAAAAAAAGCGTGAGCACCCATGCCAACACTACTACATAGAATCTTTTGGAAGGCATTTCCATTTTAATAATCGTGGGCGGTTTTTAAAAAAAAACGCCACGGTTAATCGAGGCCGCCGAGCCGCATCAAGATGGCACGAAACCTCCACGGTTAATCAATTAACCGTGGTGGTTTTTTAACTTAACCGCCACGGTTAATGTCTATTAACCGTGGGCGGTTTTTGTAATATAAATTAACCGTGATGCTTTTTGTTAATTGACCGCCACGGTTGTTTTTTTATATAACCTCGCGGTTAAGTCCGGGCTATAAATGCAGCCACCCACTTACTTCTTCCCCGTCTCCACCTCTATTTTTTAGGGTTTTGAGTTCCAAAACCCTAAAATTGGCCATTTCTTTTAGGGAGAGTTTTTGCTCTTGGATTTATCGAAGGGTGGCACCGCAAGAGGTTGATTCTTACTCTCCTACCCTAATCCCTCTCTTTTTCCATGATTAAAGTGGTTTTCTCTAGTTCTAGATCTAAATCAAAATGGAGGAGAGAGAAAAGCGGATCTAGAACCAAATTTAGGTGTTTTTCCTCTCTCTCTCTCTCTCTCTCTCTTTTTTAGGTGATTTAGATGCTTTTTTTTCATAATTTAGGTGATTTTTGGTGCTTTTTATTCTTTTCCTCTCTTTTTTTTTCCATGATTTAGGTGATTTAGATGCCTTTTCATGATTTAGGTGATTTATGTGCTTTTAGGTGCTTTTCCTCTCTCTCTTTCCATGATTTAGGTGATTTAGGTTCTCTTTCCATGTTTTAGGTGCTTTGATTACGTTCTATTACAAAACACTAAGTTCAAATTACATATATACATGTGCGGCTTGGGATGGAATGTTCTTCAACGAGGAGAACGAGCCGGGCAACGGAGCCCAAGTACGAGAGACTACGCCACCGGAGGACCATGCTGAACATGTGTGACTACACATTGCCGAGATCTAGATGCCCTCCCATGTATATATGTAATTTGAACTTAGTGTCTTTGTAATACGAACTAAGTGTTGGGAGTTTCCGGGCGGACGACCTGGACGACATATGAATGAACATATGTGATATATGTTTATCTTATGTGCGCATATTATCTAATTTGTCATTTTCGATGTGATTATTGAAATATTAATAGCATTTTCATAATGATTTTTAAAAATTATTTTTTTTTTAATCTGAAAAACTTAACCGTGGCGGGCACTTACCAAAAAACCGCCACGGTTAATAGGTTAACCGTGGTGGTTCCTAAAACGCCACGATTAATCGGGCGATTAACGAATCACCTTATGTTAGGTGGCGGTCCGAAAAACCGCCACGATTAACCAAAAATAACCGCCACTGTTAAAAATCCGTAGTAGTGCAAGTCGAGGACTTGAACCTCGGATGGACAAGTTGCACCACAAGGAACCTAACCAATCGAGCTAGGCTTGCGGCTCCTATTAGTACCATTTGAAGCTCATTTGAACAATTACACTATACAAAAATGTTACTTGTCTGTTTGGTTATTAAGTGTCTAGAGGCTCATTTGTAATATTCTTCAACTACGAGGGTCCTTTTGTAGGGTGGGCAAACCAGCCTAAATAGGGAGCACGAGCTCCCTTATCTCAAGTGGTGCTTGCCCCCTTTGGGGGTTGAGGGAGAGAGAGAGAGAGAGAGAGAGAGAGAGAGAGGAGGAGATTTGAGGTGTGTGGTTTTGATCTACAAAAATCTTGGAGAGTGAAATCGTTATGGATTTGGAGTCTCCTCCAACCTTGATGGCTCAAGTTGGGGCTGGCTTTGATCTCTTTGGCCCCCCTCTATTCACCTCCTGTCTTCCTCGCATTTTAGCCAACACCGCAGACACTTGTCTTCTCGCTACATTATGTATCCAATCCTTGTTAACAACAAGTGTTCGCCAGTTTTTTCCTGGTCGGCAGGTTTTGGACCAAAAGAGGGTGGAGGATCGAGCGGTGGAGTCAAGATGGCATCGGTTTTAGGAGGTGGAGTTGCTAGCGAAAAGGTTACTCTCTCCAGGCCGGGGGACGGATCGCCAGCGGGCGTCGGGAAGCAACTTCAGCCCGGGGTCCCCACACAACGAGGGAAAGTTAATTAGGCGCTTTTCTAAGGTTGGTGTAACTGTTTGACCATTTTACCCTCACATCTTGCGGATATGCTTTTTATCTAGGGTAGGTGCAAAGGCCATTTGGTTTCTTCTAATGTCCACGAATGGCTATAAATAGAGCCCCACGGGGATAGTGTAAGGGATGATGAATGGTAATTCATTGTAGCCACTACCAACCATGTTGTTTTCCCTTCGCCTCTACTTTCACCATCGATCCACTTTTCCTTCGCTATCCGGTAGATAGAGGGCTCCCCTCGACGCTCGAAAAACTTCCGGTCTAGAACAACATTAGCATACATTGTGGTGGTTGTTTGAAGTTTCCATGAGCAGAAAAGTCATCGAAGGTGGCCGAGGTCACAAAGAAAAGGAAGCCACCGCCGTGGCCCAAATTCCACCTATCAAAAACCGCAGCGGCTCAAATTCCACTAGGTGAAACCGTGCCAAGCCACGAAGCAAGCCCAAACCCCGTAAGGGGCACATCTAGGATCTCCCACCCGACGGTCAAAGACCCAAAAATCCAACAAGGGCCATGGCGTTGAGGAAGCTAGAAGAATTCAATTGAGAAATTGAAAGGTTGGAGCAACACGCGCAGCAGTTACTACAGCAGCCACCAGCCAAAATCAGAGCAGATCAATGGCATAATTCTGAAAAAAGCCGAACAGATAAGAAACAAACTCAATAGAGAGATCAAATAGCTCCAGAGAGCAAACGACATTGAAGACCCAGAGGACGACTACGAAGGTCCCCCCCACCCCCTCGATGGCCGGGCGAAATCATGGGACTGCCAATGTACGATCGAACCTCCCCGCTCTCCAGCCAGCTGCAGGAATGTCCCTGGCCACCCAATTACAAGTCGTGCATGTTCATCCCTCTTTCGATGGCCAGTCCAATCCAAGGAAATTCTTAGCCTGCTATGAGGCGGCGGTAATATCAGCAGGCGGTGACGCCCTAGCTCTGGCGGTCATTCATTATGGCGGTCGAAGGCATCGCGCATGATTAGTATAACTCCTTGAAACCACTCTCTATAAAGGTCATAGAGTCAGATCAAGACCAAGCTACTCGCCACTTTTCACGGTGTTTTGGGGTTTTGAATTTTCATAGAATAAGGTTATCATTTTATTTTTTTTAGACCAAATTTACAACCCCTTTATTTAGAGCATTCGGTCCTTAGTCCTGACATGAAGTGCAGAGCAAGTCCATCGGGGTAGAGGGCCGGCCGCGATAATAATGTCTCGGCCGGTGCAACGGGCCAAAAGGCCCGATTGATGACCAATTGTGATGCCAGAAGAGGGTGGAGGGAGGTGCCCATTGCTAAGCCCGACGCCGTGATGGAGCGGCGGTACGTCAGCAGAGAGCCTGGAACATGCACGCATGGGTTTACCAAAGCCGAACCCAATCGTCCCATGGGTCCAGTCATGAGCATGTTCGTTCACCGTATACATTGAGAAAAGGAAGGCTATTTAACCATGGCGGAGGCCCAGGGAGTTTTGGGCCGGGAAGGATGTGCCAGCCAGGGCGGCTCCACGATCGATCGGGCTCGACATGGTTGGCCTTGGCCACAACACAGAGGTGCGCGAAAGGTCTTGGGAGTAGTTGATTCTAGACCTGGGTTGCCACCGAGAAAAGCATCGTTTTCTGTTCTCGAAGTCGAAGAGGAAAAAAAGAAGGCGAAAGCGACATGAAGCAACGACACGAAGAAAAAGGTGACTCAATCGTCAAAGCCGAGGACTGAATTGACCCGGACATGGGAACATGGAATTTGAAACACGTGATTGATAATGAAACAAAAAATATTTTTTTTTTTTAAAAACACACACACACACACACAACACATCCACACAGTGCTTCATGAAATCCCGAATTTTGACGCTACAAAATTTCGTGATCCTTTTGCTTGACATTGTTGTCGAAAACATTGGGAAGCTGTGTTTTGAGCCAAGACCACGCTTGAGCTAAGGGGCTGCTTGGTTTCGGGGTGTGCATCCCTGGACGTCGTTTGTACGTGTACTATTCGTCTGATGATCCAGAAACAGGGTATACAGACACAGTACAGAGAACTGAAGTGCCGAACGCCATCGCTTATTTTGCAACGGAGACAAGTGATGTCATATGTTCTTTTGAAGCACAAGACGAAGAAGCAAAGGAGAAAACGACGTCTGCCGTTCATGGGGCGACACCACGCCACGCACGGATGGAGCAGGACGGACATGAAGAAAAGAGCCACGAATCGTCAAAGCGGCCGGGGACTGGAATTGACCAGGACATGCCATGAAATCTGAAGAACGTGATCGATGAAAGCAAAAATTCACCCAGTGCTACTGCTACGTGAAGGAAAATTCCTGTGCATGTCGTCGTATCGGGCAGTCGTGTCCGGAACGTCGGTCAGACGCCGGTCCACACGCAGTGCCGCTGCTAGTTGTTCTGGGCCGGGCCTGGATACGATACGGCCCAGCAATATGTGTCCGGCCCGGACCGGAGGCAGAAAACCGGCGGCGGCCGCCGGGTGACCGATCAGCAGCGTTCCCGATGCCCACAGCTGGGCCTGCCCATTGGAAAATGCCGTGGGGCAGGGGCAGGGGAGAAAGGGACACGTCGGCCGCCCGGCCTCTTAAAGAGCACGCAGCGACAGATTCGTTTGCCTAATTAAACAAGCCACACAAAGGGGGAGCCGAGCCGAGCGCACTCGCCATTTGCCTCCGCCTCTGCCTGCCTTTTTCCTTGGAGCAGAAGAAGAGGGGAAGGGAGCCGCCGCCGCTGCCACCGCCGCCTTCGCCGCCGCCGCAGCTCGTCAGGATGCATTCCACCAACCTCCTCCTCGAGGAGCCCATCCGGATGGCCTCCATCCTGGAGCCCTCAAGCAGGTAAGCACCGCCGCCGCTGCCGGCGCGATCCCATCCCCTTCCGCCGTCTTGTTCAGATTCGTTTCGTTGCTGATGATTCGCCCGGGATCGGTCGACGAACGAACCAACCCTTCCTGGACCTGAGAACTGACTTTTTCCTTCTTCGGTCGGTGTCGGGCGGATCCTTCCTGGAGCAGAGCTTCTTCCCGGCGATGACCAAGATCGTCGGCACGCTCGGGCCCAAGTCGCGCTCCGTCGACACCATCTCCGCCTGCCTCAAGGCCGGCATGTCCGGTAACTACTCGCTCCCCGTCTATCTATCTCTCCCTCTCCCTCTCAATGCCGCTGCCCCGAGCTTTGCATGCTGACACTGGAGCTGATTTGTTGCTTGGTTGATCTGATTTCCTCCTCCCTCCTGCGACTCGCTCGACTTCAGTTGCCAGGTTCGATTTCTCGTGGGGGACGCCGCGTACCACCAGGAGACGCTCGACAACCTCAAGCTCGCCATCAAGTCCACCAAGAAGCTCTGCGCTGTAAGTTCATCTTACCCTCACTTGCAGCGGCTCTGATTCTGAATGAATAAACGAACGAACGAACAGTATCAGTGTGCGACACAACGGCAATGTGCTTTCCTCTTGTGCGACGGAGCTGACAATTGCTTGTAACCCTCTCTCTTGCTCACCAGGTCATGCTCGACACCGTGGGCCCCAGAGCTGCAGGTGGTGAACAAGAAGGAGACCACGATCTCGCTCGAGGAGAATGGCACCGTCGTTCTCACCCCCTCACCGGGGCCAGGAAGCCTCCTCCAGCTTGCTTCCCATCAACTTCTCTGGACTAGCCAAGGTGCTGATGCTGTTCTACTCAGATCTAATTTCCTATGCTGTATTTACATCTTATACTGAGTATGAGATCAGCGGCGACTGCTAGCTGACCATGCATGCTCTGATTACAAACAAAGCTTTTTTTTTTTTTTTTTTTTGTTACTGTTATGCGCTATGCCGCTGTGAAGGCCTTCGATTAGTTTAGTCTTGTTTCCACATCACATAGAGGACAAATTTAAAATAAAACAATAAATAACTCTGTTCCTTTCAGGCCGTGACACCAGGGGCAACAATATTTGTGGGGCAATACTTATTCACTGGCAGTGAGACTACTTCAGTTTGGTTGGAGGTAAAAAAGCCTTTGGCATGTCCCTCAGTAGGATTATAGTTTGCTCTTGGGATTTTATAAAAAGGAACTCTTCTTTTCTTACTGATGTGTAGGTTTCTGAAGTGAAAGGAGATGATGTGGTCTGTATAATCAAGAACACAGCCACCTTGGCTGGGTCACTGTTCACACTGCATTGCTCCCAGATCCATATTGACTTGCCCACCCTGTCTGATGAGGATAAGGATGTAAGCAACTACTCTCAAAATTGTGATTTATATATCCTTGTGTAATTGTTGCTTTTTAAATTGTTTCCTTCCTTTCAGAATTTCACCTTTAGCAGCATGAAATTTTTTTGGGGACGGAACTAGTTTTGTTGTAAAGTTGCAGCCCTGTCCTTTAGCCCATCCTAAGACTTACATACATGCATGAATTGCTTTCAGGTTATCAAAAAATGGGGTACTCGAATAAGATTGACTTTTCTTTCTCTGTCTTACACAAGACATGCAGAGGACGTGCGGCAGGTAAACAACTTGCATTGTGGATGCATTTTGAGTTATTCTGTTTGTCCTCTCTGATTGCTATGCTTCTAAGCAGTACTAGCATCATTGCTATGTTTGATGCGCTATCAACTGTTTGTTTGGGTACAATGCTTAAGAAGAATGCTGTCAACAGTGCTAATATTTGTTTGTTGCAACACAGGCACGGGAGTACTTGTCACAATTGGGCGATCTAAGCCAAACTCTGATTTTTGCCAAAATTGAGAATGTTGAGGTATTTTCAAGTAAATCCTGTTACATTATTAGCAAGGCACCATTTGTTTGCCCTTCAAATACACATACACTCCTTATATCTTTGCAGGGCTTGAACCATTTTGATGAAATACTGGCTGAGGCAGATGGTATCATTTTGTCAAGAGGGAACCTGGGAATTGATCTTCCACCTGAGAAGGTTGGTTACCTATACTAATATTTTACCAGTTGACAATACCACAATTTAAACATCTGAGCTTAAGCCTCAGTGGCTTGGTGACCACATAATACATTGCCTCACATCTGGGCTCCATCAGACCTCTTACCGTACTATGTTATTTGAAGTGGGTCAGGGTCACGACTATTATTTTTTTCTTCTTAAAATTGTGTAAGATAAACTCAAGACCTTTGGCTCTATCATCAGAATTGAGTTTCATACCTGCCAGTTTACCGAAAATCATATCCTAAGGCATCGAGGAATGATGTGACACAACACACATGGACCTCAAACTTACTTGTAGTTTAGTATTTTCTGTCACGTTTTACTACTATTTTATTACTTATTTTACTACTATTTTATTTAATCATCGATCTCCATGTCTCAGGTCTTTTGTTTCAAAAATCTGCTCTTCACAAGTGCAACATGGCTGGAAAGCCTGCAGTTGTCACTCGTGTTGTGGACAGTATGACTGACAACCTCAGGCCTACTAGGGCTGAGGCAACTGATGTGGCAAATGCGGTACTTGACGGTAGGCTGTTAACAATTTTTGTTGCTTTTCAAAATCTTGGGTATACTTGAGCTTCTTTAGCCTGCTATGCATCTGGTTCTTAGTGCGCTAAAAAAAAAAGCAGTTCAATCATGACCACGGCTGTTTTAATTGCAGGGAGCGATGCCATTCTCCTTGGTGCTGAGACTCTCCGAGGATTATATCCAGTTGAGACTATTTCGACAGTGGGCAGAATTTGTGCTGAGGTGAAATTTCTGTTATGTTTTCTAGATAGGGTTCATTTTCATTTTTTTAGCAATTATTGCTGCCTTATTGCAAATTTTGTGCCTTTTTTTCCACTCCGCGTCTGACTTATCGTCATCATACATGTTTGCCAATTATCTTAAAGGCTGAGAAGGTATTCAACCAAGATTTATACTTCAAGCGAACTGTGAAATATGTGGGAGAACCCATGTCCCACCTGGAGTCCATTGCTTCCTCAGCGGTAAGATCTATGTGCTTCTCAGGATCCAATCTTTTTTATTAATTGTTGTTTGCAAAACACAAATATTGTAATTTGTAGTCTAAGATAGTTCCGTCACTACTTTTTAGGTGCGAGCTGCTATCAAAGTTAAGGCTTCGGTGATCATTTGCTTCACCTCTTCTGGACGGGCTGCAAGGTCGGTAGAAACGAATATGCTTATACAGGGCTGCAGTTCAGTGAAAATTATTCTCATGTATATCTATATGATCTGCAGGCTCATCGCCAAGTACAGGCCCAGCATGCCTGTTCTTTCTGTTGTCATTCCTCGCCTGAAGACAAACCAACTGAAATGGAGTTTCACTGGTGCTTTTGAGGTATGTGAACCCCATTATTCTATATGATTATTATCTTTCTTGTTAGATTTTTCCATTTTATGCAATGTGGACATTGTCTATTATTAGTATCCTGATCATTTCTTTTGTGAATGGTAATATTGGTCTTGTGAAGTCTCTCTTGTAGATGTAGAACATTTGTCATGCTTTTGCTCAAAAGAGACATTAACTTTGTTTGAGAAGAATAAGAACCTTGGATGCTTTTTTGTTTGAGAAGGGCGTGTACTGATATTTGGCACCATGTAACTCATCTGTTGTTTTTCTTGCAGGCAAGACAATCTCTGATAGTTAGAGGCCTCTTTCCAATGCTTGCTGATCCTAGGCATCCAGTAAGTTAACAGAAGTCTTTCAGTTCACTACTTTTAAGTGTATATGCAACACATGAATGTTCCCACTTGTACACGAGCATCCCATTTCTAGCATCGTTGGGGACGGAAAGATTTTGCAAGCACATCCCCATTGCCCTTGTAATCTTGGACTAGCATTTCTTTTTCAATTCATGTATGTTGATAAGATGTCCTATGGACACGTGGTGCTTTTTGGTAAGTAGTATAAGGCTGCTAGGAGTCTATGGATATCCGTCTTTATGTTATATAAAAGCTTTGAAGGGAAGAACACTAGAATGCAAGAGCATGGTTAGTCAAAACAAATATCCTTTTTTTAAAAAAAAAAAGAATTCTCTGCTTGTTTTTTTTTTTGTCTATATATGTAACTTAAAGGCGAAGGCTTGAAGTGGCTATCCCACTTAGCATCTTGTTGCAGCTTAGACCCTTATTATGTCTTAGTCCCCTAAGCACAGACAAGTTTTTTCTTTGCCATGTTTTTGTGTAATTTATATTGTGCGCTACAAATTGATTTAGTGTGATTAATCAATCTTCATTGTGTCTTTCAGGCTGAATCAACCAACTCTACAAATGAGTCAGTTCTAAAGGTTGCTCTAGATCATGGCAAAGCCAATGGTGTGATCAAGTCCCATGACCGTGTTGTTGTTTGCCAGAAAGTTGGAGATTCGTCAGTTGTGAAGATCATTGAGCTGGATGACTAGACCCTTGTCTACTAGGGCATATTTTGCCGATTTTTGACTAGGCGAAAATTTGTTGGCTATGTATAATCCTATAGCTTTGCAAAATGAGCAGTTTTTCCTATGGTGCCATCATAGGACATACTTAGCAATTTAAAACTCCTACGATGTAGTTGGAGGTTGTCAGATTATATGCCACCTAAATGGGCAGATGGAATAATGAAATTATACTGTACCCTTTATCCGTTGCTGTTGTTAACCTGAGCCTGTGCCTGTTTTTCGTTTTGTTTCTCATTGCATCTGTTTTTTATAGTGCTAATTGCATGTTTCCTCCTTTCAAGTCCAGGTACTGATTTTCCCAGTTTCCTAGACCTTGTAGCTTTGCCATATTGGATGAAAGATTAAATGTGAAAGTTTATTAAAATACCATCCTGACAGTGTTTACATGGACGGTGTTTAGTGGCCATTGTGAATCAACGCTTTTAAATGGTTCATCATAGCCTTCTAGATATAATTAAATGGACTTCAGAATAATAATTGTGTTGCATTCAAAATGTTTAAAGTGTATGTTCTAAGTATATTCATCTTAACATTATTACTTTCCAATATGATCGATTCTTTGTTCCAAAGTGACAGAAGGAAAGTTGTCATTGATTTGTTTGCTGATACCTCTGCCCATGGTTTAGTTTCAGATGTTGTGACTTACCGTAGAAAATTTCATAAAAAGAAGGATTAGTCTCAGATGTTGTGACTTCACCGTAGAAGATTTCATAAAAGAAGGGTTCTATAACAATCTAAAGAAGGGGTTGGTAGAAGAGTCTGACAATCTATTTTTCTGAATGGAAAAGAGTGGATGGACTCTAAACTTGGTATGCTATCGCATAGAGGTGAGATAACGAGGGTTGGTGTTTTTTTTGCCTCTCCTAATTTGATGAGCACATTCTTTTAGGATTTTTTGGTTCCGAATGAATCAAAATCCTTTAAGGCCAGGGCCTCGATCGGCAGATTATCAGACGTTTTCAAACCTTCCCCTGGCTCTCAGATTACCCTTTGTTACAGCTAGAATGACCAAAACAGCGTCTGAGAGTATAGTATAAAACATACTTAACTGAAACCGGCAGCCTCTACCATGACAGCACTCAGCAGTAGAACTGTAGAACTCCGGGCCAGTGCCCAGTTCCGCAGTCCTGTTCAGCTGCAGGCGGCCGCTTGGCCAGAGACAGATAGAGAGACAAGGGGACCGTGTTGAGGATATCCTTGCCTGAAAAGGATCATCATTTTTATCAGGAAGTCAAAAATGAGCACACATGGATTGTAACAAATTCTCCACTGTTGCAGGGCCTGTTTGCTTTCAACCAGATGGTATTTGCCGTATTGCAAAAAATTCGGCCACTTTTGGTGGGCTTCTTTTTTCAACCTGGTTTTTTCCCTTTTATTTTCGTTTTTCTCCTTTTGAGTTTCAGAAACTTGAGGTGATTACTATACTTTGAGCTTGAGGTGATTACTGTACTTTGAGCTTCTGTGTTTTTTTCTCTACGAAAAGTAATTACTATACTTTGAGTTTCAGAAAAAAGTAATTACTATACTTTGAGTTTCAGAAACTTGAGGTGATAACGTCTATCAATCATCTGAAACTACTGATTTTTGAGTTTGAGGTGATTACTATACTTTGAACTTCTGTGACTCCAAATATCAGGTAAATCTAACATATACCATCTTCCAGGATCAAGCGATTAAAAGAAAACTGAAACAGGTGCATTACTGTTTGTTAGGTATATAATGATGCATTGATGCTACTGTAATAACCAAACTTGATGCATTTATCTTCTACATCGCTTATTCAATAGATGTTTATAATGGTCTTATATATTCTCTGTTGACGCATTAGGAGCGTGTGTTCAGGGTATCAGGCATAGCGTGTGTTCAGGGCATCAGGCATATGGCATATGCTGCTTCCATTCAAATGCTTGTAATGCCATAACAATGAACTGAGAGTTTGCGCTCCTCTGCAAGCAACTGCAGTTTCTATCGCAACAGCATCCAACAAAAGGATGAAATCTAGAGCTCCAGTGATACTACAACAGTATTACTACTGTAGTAACAGCATTATTACTAGCACAATCTAAATGTGAAAACTGTAATATACAGTGCCATAAAAGGCCTTTGAACTTCAGATTAAAGAATGCATGAAGTATGGCTCCAAGGTGGCTAGTACACAACATCGTGGAGAGTTGATAGCTATATATCCCGATCAATCAACAGCTCTACAGAAAATTCAATCTTATCTTTTAGTACAGAAGCTTGTTCATCTTGGCGACCAGTTCTACACGTTTTTGTGGTAAACTATACTACTCTTTCTTTCGTTTGAACATACTAACCAGATAAAGAAAAAATGACACCAGCCACTGCCAGAAAACAACGAGGTAGTTTGTCTTCTTTTGGTTTCACTTCAGGTCTTGGTCCAAAGAGACCTTTGTAGAGCTCCTTCTGCTTCTGGTACAGAGCCTTGTCTTGCTCTGCGAGCAAAACGAAGCTCCCGAAGGATCTCCTTTGTCTTCTGGGGAGTACTTCTTCGCTTTCAGGAAATCTTCCTTCGCTGATTCTGTCTGGCCAAGTTCAGATTTAGCTTTTCCTCGCCGAACAGTGCTTTCACATTATTTTCATCTTCTGACAAAACCTGAAGAATATGGTCACAAAAAGGATCACCATAGTAATTCTTCTTTTTTTCAGACAAAACAGGGGAATTTTTAATTAGGACCATGTGATTGTTCAATTCATTAAACATCATGAGACCAACACCTGTTTGATAACTGTAATGCAGAATCTTGCATGTTGATATCTGAATGCATTTTGGCCATTTGAGCTTAATTTCTACAGGCATTTTAAAATCATTTAAAAAAGGCATGCTTTTACTGTCTGAACATACAATCATGTATAGTCTTTCCGAAGGTCTATGCAAATTGCAAAAATGTACTCATGAATGTATGAGCTGAAGACTGAATGCACTCATGAGCATGGTAGAGTAACATACAATGCTGCACTGCGCAATAGCTTCATCAAATCTCTTCAGTTTGATCAGGCATGCAGCAATATTGAGATGGCATGGATTTTTTCACAGCCAAGGCCATGTCTCTGTACTTTCCAAATAATTGAAACATGAAATCATCTCCCATGTATGCAATCGCCTGTAAAAGAGAGCAGGTCAACTGAAATCAGAATATGCTGATAACTTTAATCACATCCAATGTATAGTATGTCACTAACCATTTCATATTGCTGCATGGCCTCCTCAAGCTTCTTTTCTTTGAAATATCCATTGCCCCTCAATCTTTCTCCTGTCTGCAGCTGCAATCCTCTCTTCAACTGTCATGTCACTTCGGGCTTTACCCTGATTCACAGTTTATCATGATTTAGAAGTTCCCAACTTGAAAAAGTAATGTTAACCGATATGAATAATCTCAACCTACTCTTCAAAACAATAACTATATGTTATGTGGGCTGGAGGCACTTTGTTTGCCTACCTCTTTAACATCATCGAATCCAATAAGTTCAACTTCATATATAAGGTCTGCCATTGGAGGGACATTTGGGAATGAAAAGCTTCCTTCTTTGCCATAGCCTAGCTCCCAACCAACATGCAGCAATGCACGCCCCCGCTTTTCATGCTGCCAACACCAATGCCTAAACCAGACATTTGCTTTTTCTCTGTTGACAGAGGAAAAGGCTTTAGAAAGTTTCCCCATAGGTAATTATCACTGACAAACAGTGTTGTACTATTGAGGTTGCCCATATGATTCTCAGGTTAGATCAATGCAACATAAAAAGGGTGCAAATTAGAACTAACTATGCATATTTCACTCTTTCATCTTACAACATACTAAACCATTAATAGCAGGAGGAAAAAGTTACTGGCAGGACAACTGGTTATACAGAACTCTCAGAAAGAATCATCATCATTGTACTAGAAAAACATAACAGCATGCAAAGTAAGCTGTTTGAATTTATGGAGTTGATGGATGAAATGCATGAAGCCGAGAAAAATTGAGTACAAAATAAGTGAAGTGATTGTTGTGTCACCTTTTCCAATTACTAGTTCAATTGGATGCTGTTCTTGCCAGGTATCCTCAAATTTATGCAATGATCCTTGAACCCATGCTCTATAGTGCACTGAAACACCAAGTTTAGAAAATAGCACAATCAATTCACCGCTGCTCTCCTTTGAAGCACTTGGCATCTGTGCTAAAAAAAACATATGCATGCTTCCACCAGATAGGCAAAAAAAAAAGATGAATAGGTGTTGCCGTATCAGTACTGAATGTGACGACAGAACTAGGACACTTTGGACAAAACAGGATTAAAATCTGAAGTTTCGAAATTTGACATAATCATTAGACCATCAAAATCAATAGCAGTTGCCGTATCAGTACTGAACGAAAGAGAAAAAGAGACGTGGGTCACTGGGGGCAAATATAAAAATTATGAATGTTGATGTTTGAAAATTGACATCAGCATTAGCGCTACAAACTGAATTGGTACGGTCAAAAGATACTGGCACTCAATGAATGCAAAAGAGTATCAGTAAGATGTAAGCACTACAAAGCTCCACAAGTTTACATGCCAAGGTAGGTACTTACTGTCTTTTGGTGAGAAAGCAGCTTACGCCCAGATATAAAAATCGAATTTGTTTACATAGGCCCATTTCAGTCATAGGCTGTTGTTATTTGTACGCAGAGTGAACAAGACCATATGTGTCTCATGACTGTGATCGGTCGAACAAAACATATACAGGGTATCACAGAATGTAAGAAAAAGTGCAGGCACAACATATTAGCTTATATATCCTAAAATTCGACACCACAGCATGATATGGACAGAGCAACTACTGCGATACTTACCAAAGCACGTTGCGAACTTGAGGGGTGTCCTGCCATGGCCTTGTTTGATGACTTGCTTCTTAACCTTGTCATGAAGGACCTCGATCTCAGAGGACACCACGGGTGGGGGGCACTGCCATCCTGGGGAGGTTCAGAATGCACGAAAGAAGCCTCTTCCACTGTGATCTCGTTATCACTGGAGCCTGAGGAGGATCAGGAAAGCACAGGTTAATAAACCAAGAGTGGAGCACAGATGAGGGAGGATTCAGCTGTTACTCTCCGTCCGTCCTGACACAAGATCCCGAATTTTATCGTCAAGCCGCCACATTACGGTTCAGGGACCAAAACTGTATGCAGTGGACTCTGAATTGGCAGCAAACTGCGAGAGGAATCTGAAACTGCCTGCCGGCCTCGCTGTAAAGTTGCTAACTAAACGAAACGCCTATTGCGTGACTAGCTGTGACCCCTTCTGAATTGCGAAGTCAACGACACGCACTTAGCACCACAGAGCCACACGCGTGGGGCGCGTGCGTGCGTAGGCCGGGGCGGTGGCAGTGGCAGTGCCCGTGTGGGGAGGACCACGAGGAGACGGACTCACCGGCGGCGGGATCGGAAGTGGCGGTGGCGGCGGCGGGATCTGCAGATGCGGCGGCGTCCTCTTCGACGACGGCCATCGGTGGAGGTGGTGGAGAGTGGGCGGACCAAGGACGGCCGGCGGAAGCTTCTAGACTGCGGCGGCGGCGCGGCGGGTCGGGTAGTGAGGAGCACGTTGTGGTTGTGGAGGGCCTGCAGCCGTAGCACGCGGAGGGAGAAAAAAGCACGACTTTTCCTCGCTCGCAGCTTCTCAGCTTATCGGACTTCCCCACTTCAACGTTTTTAAAACCATCATGTCAAAAAAAAAAAAAACGTTTTTAAAACCATCTTGTAAAAAAAAAAAAAAGACTTGCTATATCTCTTTCACAAAAATTTCCCCAAATCTTGCAACCACTAGGACCATCGGATCCACAACCCGCGGCCACCTAACAAACAGACAAACGGATTTGTTAACGTAACAAATGACCAAAGCGCCGCATGCACCGGCCACCGAACAAACGCGGAATCTCCGATGCGTCCAGACATGACAAATGGGTTGCGGGTCCGACTAGTAATAATGGATCCGGATCTAACCCGTTAACCATCTAGTACAACCGGTTCACGTGACACCATGGAGACCATTATAGACAAATTACGTAACCGCCAATCGAACCCTCCAAAGTAAGAAAGGAAATACACGAACCCGAACCCTCCTAGCACCCGATCGAACCTCTGCTGCAGAAAGAAACATCTAGGGAGATGGCCATCCATGCGAGCCCGATCCGATCGGATCTAGGAGAAAATCGAGGAGAAGAGGATCAACCGGATTGGTATGTCCCCTCTTACGTCCTTGTTTCTCCTCTATTCTTCCTCCTTCCCCCACGTTTCCTTCAAGAATCAAACATGATCGAACATTCTTGTCCTCTCAGACGTGGACCGCACATGCTTTTCCTCTGTATGTGATTTGTCCATGTTTTACTGCGTTCTCTCAGTATGATTAGTGTTTGTGCGATCCAACACCATCTCTAATCGATCCAGATATCCTTCCTTTCTTTCCAACTATGTAGAATCATTACAACCTCGAACCACAGATGCCCAACTCGAACACGATGTCCAGGCCGAGGGCAATGTAGGATCAAGTACCAATCCAAATATCATATAGTCCTAACTAAAATTGCGCTTAACTATATGTGCAATTTATACTATAACACTTTGCAATTTTCAATCGTAACAGTTTGCAATTAGGCTTTCAAAATACTAAACTATCAATTATCTAAGTGCCCCGAACATCTCTCAAGGATCATGCTTAGATATCTAGGGCCATAAGCCGAACTAACATGTCCAGGGGCCAAAACCGAACACAGCTTGTCCGAGCAATGTAGGACCAATAGGAATCAAAATCTCATATAATCATCACCAAATTGCGCTTAACTATAGCTGCAATTTATACTATAACAGCTTTTGGAATTTAGAGTACTAACAGTTTGCAATTGAGTATCACAATGAACAAACATTCCTGGCCAATATTCAATTAACTATTAGTAAATGTAACAAACACAAAGAATTATGAGATAAGTTCTTAATAGAGATCATGATGTCGGTTAGATGATGACATAAATACATACCAGGCTACATTACTCATGACCGACTAGCCACTATTAACAACATAGCATATTTGAGGTGACTTTTCTTGTAGTAGTAAAATGTAATAATGTGTGAGCAAAAAAAACATGAGGACACTTGCATAGTTGTAAAATATGCATCTCCATTTGAAATAGCAAATGGGTTGTTGAAAAAAAACATCACCGGAGGCGGGGGACTATACCTGTACCTCCATTTGAACACCCACAATCTCCACAAGATTAAACACATCCATATCTGCCATGTCCTAGCACATAAATTGTATATCTGTCAATATACGTGTTTTAACAATCTATACGAGAAAAAACAAGGGTGGAAAGCCAAGCTTAGGTAATTCGACATAGGGATTAAACCTGTACCTCTAGATGATACAAGTAGCTAGTCCAAGGGCCTCGGGACGACGGCGGTGCTCAAGATTTGACAACTTAATTCTCAATTGTTCAAGAGCATTTCAAGTGAATAGGCTACAAAGAGCACTGAGCATGGCCAGCAACAAAGAAAGATAGTCAAAAAAACAAGCATAGGTAGGAAAAGGATACACTAGTGATTTGTAAATAATAGAAGTCAAAAGAAATTGGACAATAGACCTCCCTCACACGCCTCGGAGATGTGAACTAATAGACCTCTCATCATATATTGCTTGAAAAGATATTACTTCAGCTCCACGAAATAAGCACTGATATAGGACAATAGAGAAGAAATTGGAACATGTTACATACCAAAGAACCATCTCCAAAGTGAACATCCACCGGAAGTTATATCGCTATTTCAGATATTTCATTGTAGTCTTCTAACCGATGAGCGGACCCATCTTCGATGCAATATCAAATCGTAGCATGTATAGAAGCATGTTTCAGAGCATCCAAGAGGAATTGTTTGACATCGATAATTGAATCTCTGGGCTTAGTCAGAAATAGCAGCATACCATGAAATAACAGAACTAGTATAGTTAAATAGACAAAGAACAAACTAGTATAGTCAGAAATAGCAAGGCATTTCAGGCAAAACAACAAGACAACATGCTAAATTCCATAGATGACAGTTCCAAATCCAACCGAAATGTAACCCGATGTAGATGATATCTCTTCTGAGCTTGGCCAAAAAATTATATCACCACAAAGTACTAGTATTTTCAATACATATATCCGTAATAATCGGTGTAAGCACAGCCATACAAACCATCAAAGGAGCAAACATGTCACTCATTCAAGAGATTCAAACCAAATAACACATACAAGACCAAAAGTATATTGCCCACCTGCACCGGGTAAAATACAATGTCCCATCGTGTTCATCAGATTACCATTCAAGCGGACAATACAACCTGCGGTATGTCGAAGATCGCTGAATAAGTAAAGAAGCCATAGTTTTACCTTCACCGTGGCTTTACGGCAGTCGCACGGCCTCGGCATCCCCCGTCTCCTTTTTCTCGACATCCGCCACACCATCCTCCGTGGCGGGCGGTTCGTTTACTTCCCCATTCTGAATAACCACTTGGGCTTCGTCGCCGCCGGCACCTTCTGCTCACAGAGGCGGCGCACCTGGCTCAGGGGCGGGGCGGAGAGCCGCACCTGCGCCTTCCCTTTGTTTCTTCCCACCCCTTGATTTTCCCGCCATATTCTGCTCGAACTAAACCGACATCAACAAATTTACTCGGGCCAAAAAAAAAAAAAAAAAATACAAAATTCACGGAGACAAAGATACACCACGGCTCTCTAAAGTCACGGGAGAGAAAAGTACATTACAAGGGACATTACAAGCGGACAAAGTACGTACAAGGGACATTACAAGGGAAAATACAAACACAATTCGTTCCTCCTCGATTACTTCACATCTCGGCCTCGAGGGCCTAACGGCCCACTCG